>JAULKM010099330.1:0-10922 GCA_032355605.1 Rubia tinctorum
CTTCTCTTCTTCCTTTCTCCGGGTCTTCAAAAGTCTTCGTAGTCTTCAAAATGGAGTCTTCAAGGTCTTCAAATCTTTGATAATTACCTTGTGTCACGAAATTCTTATTATAAGTGACAAAAGTAATAAAGTTGCTCTCAACTCTAATAATAGGAATTCAAGGTAAAATAGAGTCTTCAAAGCATAAAATTCTACCAAAAATGAGTAAAAAAAATCCTAAAATCACCAGGATTTTATGGACACATCACTTGTAGGATATTTTATTATTTGTATTGGGTCTCCATGTTTATTTCTATTCTCGGGGAAGTCAATGACGTCGATCGTGTAGGCTAACCCGAGGGTAGGGGTTATTGTGTTGTGCCGATTGCCCGCTCTAACTATAATAGAAGAGAGGCGAGAAATATCTTCACTCGAAAGGTGTTGGTAAGTTCTCCACAATATGTGATTAATGCCTAAAAAATAGGTTAATTAATCGGTGATCAAAGGATGACTAGAAATGTAAACCAATTGTGCCCAAGACTTGTATACTATTTATTCCGCCTTCCGTGGCAGTGTGGTCGTGATTGCATCGTTCTCTATATTTTTTTATTAATTTGTTAGTTTTAAGTAAACATAGTAATTTCAAAAACCAAAACCCCCAATTTGTTAGCACACACATAGAGTGACTTCTTCATGTGCTTTTTAACTACGTTTAACACTCGATAAAACACTTTTTCCCTCGTGAACAACCCTGACTTGCTACAATCTACTTTCTAGTAGTTAGCCATAGTTAGGGCCTATAAATACTATCTTTGAGAGGCACAACGATGACCTCCCAAATTTTGGCATCGTTGCCGGGGAATAAAGCATATTTTCTTAAAGTGTCAGTGTAGTTATTTAATTGTTTTGTGTTTTTACTTATTTATTGTTGATATTTGCTTGATTTTGTGATTATTTCTTGGGATAAGGTTGCATTTTTCTAGTTCTTTGTCCATGGTTGAGACTCGCACCAATAGACAAGAAATCTTGTACTACGATCCCGATCTTTTAGGAACACTCCGGATAGCAAGGAGACTAGCTCATTTTGCTAACCAAGGTACTTAAGCACCAGCTATGATAGATGATATTCGAACTTTGAGGGAGTTTATGGCTCCTAACCTATAGAGTTACCCACTTTACATCATTTTCCCCCTTCTTCCAGAAAATGTCACTTGTGATCTCATGTCTGGGATGATTCATTGTCTATCAAATTTCCATGGAATGAATGGGGAGGATGCGAACAAGCACTTGTCTGAATTCCACCTTGTGAGAATGAACATGAAGCCAAATGGATTTTCGGAGGATTATTTCAATATTAGGGCATTCCTTTTCTCTTTGAAGGATGTGACAAAATATTGGTTATACTACCTTCCCCTGGGAAGTATAACATCATGGATGGATATAAGCGGAATTTCTTGGAGAAATTCTTTCTAGTATCCAAGTCAGCGAGGTTGAAGAAGGAGCTAAGCAATATCTCCCAATTTTAGGTGAATCCTTAGATGAATATTGGGAGAGGTTCAAGAGGTTGCAAGATAGTTTCCCCTACAACCCTTGCAAATAAGGGGATCTTTTGCACTATTTCTTTGATAGTTTGTCCGTTGAAGACACGAGGATGGTTAATGCCACTTGCTATGGGTTGATTTCTAACAAGACCCCAAAAGATGTCATGGTATTGTTTAAGACATGGCTAATGGGATAAGACAATTTGGTGTGAGAGAAAGGGCAAGGGAAGAGCTTCCAAATCCCAAAACCCCCAAACTTGAGGAGCAAGTTCAAGCTTTAGCTTCAATGATGAAAGAGATAATGAAGGGGAGGGTGCATCAAGTCAAAGCTTGTGGGGTGTATTCATTGGAACATCCCATCGATGCATGCCCTCAAATCCAAGATGAAGAGTTTGAGGAGTCTAAAGCCATGGGTTATCAAGGAGGGCAAGAACAAGGTTTCCAAGGTAATAGAGGCTGCTAAGGCGGTCAAGGTTTCCAAAGGGGATAAGACAATGAGAAAAAGTATGATCTATACTCCAAGACATAAAATCCCAGGTGGAGAGACCATTCAAAATTTAGAAGGAGAGATGATTAAGCCGGTGCATCAAACTTACAAGGTGGCCAAGGTATGTATCAATCGAACCATCAAGGAGGGAAACCCCAATTCCCAGGAAATCAAGGGTATAATCGGGCACAACAACAACCCTACCTAAGGGATGAAGGGTCTTTTAACCCTGAAAGAGGGAGACCAATGTCGGAGCTGAGCAGCTCATGCATGCTATAACAAATATGGTCACTAACTTGAAAGACTGAACCGCATCTACAATCACAAACATAGAGGATCGCTCTTCTGAGAGGTTTAAGAGTTTGGAAACCCAAGTTAGTCGAATAGCATCCTCCGTTGACCGATCGAAAGCTAGGGATTCCAGGAAACTTCCATCACCACCAGATTTAAACTCCCGGCTCCTAATGCTAGTGCCATTATTTTTAGGAGTGGAAATGAGATCAAAGATTCCAAGAAAATTGTAAAGGTCTAGAAGGAGATAGAAGATAACCTAGTGTTGAAGGACAAAGAGGTCAAGAAGGTGGCCACCCAACCATCAGAGAAGCGTGAAATCAAGAAGATCCTTCCGCCACCATCTTTTTTGGCGGCTTTGTGGGACAAGAATCACAAGGATGAGAACAAAGCACTTTTGAAGTCTTTCGCAAGTGCAAGGTAAATATTCCTCTTTTTTTATGCCATTTACCAAGTTCCCAGGTTTTCTAAATTTCTTAAGAAATTATGTACCCCTAGGAGAAATAAAACTTTGAAAAATGGTGAAAAAATAAAAAAATGGTGTTCAAGTGTCGACCATTTATCAAAACAAACTTCCCCCTAAATGTGATGATCCCGGCATGTTTACCATTCCATGCATCATAGATGGTAAGAATTTCCAAAATACCATGCTAGATATAGGAGCATCAATCAACTTGATTCAATAATCCTTATACGAATCCCTAGGTCTTTAAAAATTGCATGAAACCCTGGTATTAATCCAATATGCCGACCGTTCTAATGCTTACCCTAGGGGAATTGTAGAAGATGTTTTGGTAAAGGTTTATAATTGATTTTCCCAGCCGATTTATATGTTCTAAATGTGGAGAATGACAAAGGTGCCACCCATATCTTGTTAGGGAGGCCATTTTTGAAAACTTCTAGAACTAAAATTGACATGCATAGTGGATGGTTAACCATAGAGTATAATAGGGAAATTGTGAAGTTTAACATCTATGATGCCATGAAACTTCCTAGTGAGAGTCATTCTTACCATTCTATTGATATTGTTGATATTGTTGATGATTATGTGCAAGATGTGTTTGTGATTGAAGGTGTAGATTTTTCAAAGGTCACTTTAGAAAATAGTCTTGATGTAAATGAAATTCATGATTATTCTTTGAGGATAAATTGTCTTGAAACTATTGAAAGGCTTAATTTTGTTGATAAGCTACCTCTCAACCACCTTAATGAAGTTCTCGATGCACCTCGAGATGTGGGAATCCTCACATCTCTTGAGAAGGCACCGGTAGAGGAATTGAAGCCACTACCCGAGAATTTGAAATATGTGTTCCTTAGTGGGGGAGAAACTTTACCCTTGATATTGTCGAGTAAATTTACCAAGGAACAAGAGGGGAGGTTGATGGAGGTGCTTAGAAGCCATAAGGAGGTAATTAGGTGGACTATTGCTGATATTTAGGGAATTTGCTCTTTCACTTGCATGTATCGTATCTTGTTAGATGATGGGGCTAAACCGGTGAGGCAACCCCAATGTCGGCTTAATTTGTCGATGATAGAGGTAATTAAGAGTGAGATCCTTAAATTTCTCTAAGCCAGAATGATTTACCCATCTCCGATAGCAAGTGGATAAGCCCCGCCCAAGTTGTGCCTAAGAAAAGTGGCGTGACCGCAATAAAGAAACAAGAGGGAGAATTTGTTTCCACTCGTTTTAAAAATGGGTGGAGAGTGTGTATTGATTACCGTAGGTTGAATGTGCTAACTAGGAAATATCATTTCTCTCTACCATTTATTGATCATATTCTAGAGAGGCTTGCCAGGCGAGATTTTCGTTGTTTCGTAGATAGGTATTCCAGGTATTTCCACATTTCCATAGCCCCGGAAGATCAAGAAAAAACTACTTTCAGATGCCCTTTCAGAACTTTTTCCTATAGGAGCATTCCTTTTTGTCTATGCAATGCTCCCGGAACCTTCCAAAGGTGCATGGTTAGTGTAATTTCGGTGTTGGTTGAGCACTTTGTAGAGGTCTTTATGGATGACTTCACTGTTCATGGAGATTATTTTAATAGTTGTTTAAATGATCTTTAGTTTGTGCTCAAGAGGTGTATTGAAAGCAATCTAGTATTAAACTCCTAAAAATGCCACTTCATAGTGGAAAAGGGCATTGTATTAGGTAATGTGGTTTCTTCTCAAGGTTTTGAGGTAGACAAAGCTAAGGTTGATACGATCCAATCGCTACCATAATCCTCAAGTGTTTGAGATTTTAGGTCATTCCTAGGTCACGCGGGTTTTACCGACATTTCATTAAGAACTTTTCTATGATTGCCTCTTTTTTGTGCAAGTTGTTGCAAAAAGAGGCGGATTTTGTTGTTGACTTAGAATGCAAAAGAGCCTTAAACACTTTAAATGAAATGCTTGTTTCCACCCTAATTATCCAACCCCCTAATTGGGACCTCTCTTTTGAGATTATGTGTGATTCTAGTGACCATGCCATTGGTGCGCTCCCAGGTCAAAGGGTAGGGAAACTCCCTCATGCTATATACTATGCCTCGATAACTCTTTATGATGAACAATTCAATTACTCCAGCACAAAGAAAGAGTTATTGGCGGTGGTATACGTTCTTTAGAAATTTAGCTCGTACCTACTTGGTACAAAGGTCATTGTGTTCATTGACTATGCGGCTCTTCGCCAATTAATGACCAAGAAGGAAGCCAAGCCTAGGATGATTAGATTAATACTCCTCCCAAGTGAGTTTTACTTATAGGTGATGGACAAAGAGGGGAGTGAAAATGAAGTGGCTGACCACCTAAGTCGATTGACATCGATTTGTGAGTTCGAGAGTGCTATTGAGAAGCCTAGGAGGGGGACCATTCGGGAAGAATTTCCCGACGAATACTTATTTGCGAATAGAGAGGCTCACATTTGGTATGCCTTTCTACTTAATTTTCTCGTCTCCCGCCAATTTCTCCCAAATTTCTCTAAGGCCCAAAAGGATAGGTTGAAAAGTGAGGATAAGTACTACGTGTGGGGCGATCCATATATGGAAGCATTGCCCAGATCAAATGATTTGGAGATGTGTTCCTTTGAGAATGAAGTAGGTTCAATTCTAAATATGTGTCACTCTCTTTCATGTGGTGGACATTTTGGTGCCAAAAGTACATCTTTGAAGGTTTTAGAAAGTGGTCTCTATTGGCCTCACATGATGAAAAACTCCTATAGGTTTTGTTAATCTTGTGACAAGTGTCAAAGAACGGGAAACATTTCCCAAAGAATGAAATGCCACAAACAAGCATCTTGTATTGTGAGATTTTTTATGTGTGGGTGATTGAATTCATGGGACCCTTCCCATAATCTTTTGGTTGCACATAAAATTTTCTTTCAGTCAATTATGTGTCCAAAGGGGTCGAGGCAAAAGCCACTAGGACCAATGATTCAAAAGTGGTGGCAGATATTTTTAAAGCGAACATCTTTTCGTAGTTAAGAATCCCCCTAGCCATGATTAGTGACCTAGGAACCCGCTTTTGCAATCGTACAATTGAGGCTTTGATGAAGAATTATTGAGTAATCCATAAAACTTCCTCGACCTATCAACCACAATCAAATGGCTAAACCGAGGTCTCCAATCGAGAGATCAAATAAATCCTTGAGAAAATGGTTAATTCAAATAGGAAGGATTGGAACATTCGGCTAGAAGATGCCTTGTGGGCATATAGAACGACCTATAAGACCCCGATTGGAATGTCTCCATATTGGTTGGTTTTTGGAAAACCGTGTCACTTATCGGTTGAGCTTGAACACAAAGCATATTAAGCCGTAAAAAGCTTCAATATAAATTTGGATGAAGCCGGTGTCCACCGAAAGCTTCAACTGTAATAGCTTGAGGAGTTTAATATGACTACTATTAGAACTCCACAATTTAGAAGGAGAAACCCATGGCCAAACATTTGAGTTTAATCAATAGAAAAGACTTTAACGTTGGTAAAAAAGTCCTTCTATTCTAGTCACACCTTCGATTATTTCTGGGCAAATTGAAGTTAAAGTGGATTGGCCCCTTTTTGCTGGTGAAAGTTTTCTAGCATGGGGCGGTTAAAATTATGAGTAAGGAGACTTCAAAAGTCTTCAAAGTGAATGACCACTATTTGCAGGCTTACTATGAGAGTTTCCATCCGAAATTAGTCGAGAAAACACTTCTTGACAACCCGGTTAGTGAGCAGTAGATTCGGTGTGCATACGGCATGCCGACGTCATTAAATAAACTTGGTTTTGATCATCCAGATGCTATTGATGCAATTCCGTTGATGTTGCTTCATTTTTTGGGAGCTTTGTAAATAAGCGTGCCGACGACGTTATATAAACTTGGTTTTATTCATACAGGATATTCCGTCGATGCAATTGATATTTTATTTAAGTATAATTTTATTTTTTTGTTTCATTTTGAACATTATGAAAATTTTCTATTGTGACTTTAGAGCAATATTATGCTAGGTTTGCTTTGATTGTGATTTTGAAGGATTGGGATGCTTTTGAGGAATTTTGGAGACCAAATGGGGGATTTTTGAAGGAAATTTGGAGCTAGAGAAATTATGCTCTGCGGGGCACATACTTGCCTTGCGACCCATAATGAAAAAAAAGAGGAGAATTGTTTTTTGCCGGATGGCAGAAGCTTCTTTGCGGGAAGCAAGACTTGTCTCCGGCCCACATTCATTGGTATAGGAAAATTGTGAACGGCAAGATTGGTCTCTCTGGGCTGCAAGTCATGTCCGCGGCCCACAGCCAAGGTATGAAAAAAAATGCCGCTCCTTCTTATTTCAGTAGGTTTGTTGCGCCCATTTTCCATTCTCTCACATTTTCTCCCCCGTTTCTCTTTTCCTCTCTAATTTCCTCCACAACCAACACCGTTCCTATACCACCACAACTCGCTGGAATTTGCCTTCTACCACCTCCTCTGACCAAATCCACGCCTCTCTCCATTTTCCTTTCACTCTTCCATATCCCTAACACCCAATTCTTATCCATCTTCTCTAAATTTGATTAAAAAACTTAGGAACCCCAGAAATTGGGGGTTCATGAAGTTTTGGTCAAATTCAACCTATCTTGCATACATTTGGGGTCTTTGGTGCTCTACTCACTCTAGCCATCATTTCCACGGTAACGCTTCTCAATTTCTTGGTGTATTTGAAGCATTTTGTAATAGGTGTTCTTTAGATTTTGTCTAATGCATTAGTTTTGGATTGAGTGACACCATTTGTGATATTATAATGAATGTTTGGGTGTTTGTTGATTGTTTGTGAGCTTGTAGCATATTGGGGATGATTATGTTGGGTCATTGAGGTTTGTGACACTTATTGTGACCCTTTTGACTCTTTTCTACACTTTATGTGGCACTATTTTGTGACACTTTGTGACACTTTTGGAAATTTAGCAGCATAGTGAATCTTGGTTGATTTTTGGAGTGTGTTGTTGCGTTAGATACCTTATGGATTTTAAAAGGGCAGAACTGTTACTAGCTCATGTCGAGATGTTGCTACCTCATCTAGACATCATGCGGTTGGCCACATGGGGTTGACTGGCATCGCGGGTGATTATGCTAGATGATGGTCAAACTTTGTCGCTCCAAACCGTACAATTCTTTCCAAAAAGTTTTCCCATTACGACACTTTACATAATCAGTTGAGATTGTGGCAAACTATTTGGTAATTGTTTAGGAACATCGGTTTGGAGGGTTTTCTATCCAAAATGGCGTTGACATACACTAGGTTGAAACTTGAGTTCCTTGCTACAATAAAAAATGAGATAAGGGAAGATGGGCCATACATCTCATTTCACCTTAATGATGAGGCATATGCAGTAAGCTATGAAGCATTATTCGATATTTTTGGATTGAAGCCCACGAGATTAGTTTTTGGCCGGCGATCACCGAGAGGACGAAAGGTAGTTCCAACAAGGCTTCCCTCATCGTCCATCCAATTTTGCGCATTTCCCACCGCTTACTGGCTTTGGGAGTGTTCTGTGAGGGAGAAATTACTCAGTGTTTTAGTTGCTTTGTGAGGTGTTTCTAGGCTATGACGTCTGAGGGACAAGGCCATCCGAAATGGATTCATTTATGGGTAAAAAATGCACTAAGTTTTCAGTCGTAGACAAAGGGAAGATCAGTATGGGAGGAATAGTGACCCTCATTGCTCGAGAGCTTGAGATACAACCACCAAACATGAGCGAGTCCATTTTTTGTACGTCATGACTGCTACCTTGACACTGACAGGTTACTCAATGTCGAGATGTTGCATGATGTTGGGATGATACATATGGATGTACGGGGTGAAGAATTCTATCATATTCATGAGACTTTCCCAGCTAGACAGGGTGACCATTACTGAAGACACACCGATAAGCGAGCTATTCATACTGCCGAACCCTGAGTTTAGCAGTTTCTTTTGGGCTGCACTACGGGCCCGCCACCAGGCGCAGAGTTACCTCTCCACGAGGAGCATCATCATACTTCTCATGAGAAACAGCAGGATGCGACAGATTTGAGGCAGCAAGTGGCCCACATCTGGTAGGAGACCGACATGGCGCTTGCCCAAATTGCCCATTTGCGGGGTACTGTTGGCCAGTTTCAGCAAGGTGTTCGTCAGCAATTCCACCAGGTCTATCAGCTCTTGGATCAGTCCATGACAGAGTTGGAGATAGCCGATAATAGGTTAGCTGGAATTGAGGAGGTGATTGATACAATCATATGCTTGCTCCGATCCCCTCACATGATGGACCCTTCAGTTGACCCAGAGGTTAGCCACGCTCGCACGTAGGCAAAACACGCACAGAGGAAAGCTCATCATCAGGGAGGAGTTGGACCCTTGTGGTCCTACTTATGAGTACTTTCCAACTTTCCTTTATTCTACACTTATGCTTTAATCGTTTATTTTCATTGGGGACAATACCAGATTTAAAGTGTGGGGTGAGGAAATTAGTTTAGTTAACTGCTAGCATATGCTTATTATATTACTCATTTATTCTATTGTAATTATTAACTTCTTAGGAGTTTTTTTTAAAAAAAAATCAATCTCGTTAAGCTGAAAACACGCTCGCGGGCAACTTAGGCAAAATGAGGGGTCTGAATAGATTGAAAACCTGAAAAGGCGATCTATGCAAAAATGAGCGGCCTAAAATATGTGAAAAATATTTTGAGGCGTGAGGCTAAAAGAATGAGAAGTTAGGATGAAAACCTGAAAGGGCTCCTAGGCAAAATGAGAGAAATTGAGAAAAGTGACAAAAAATTGAAGGCTCACTTTGCCACTTTGGGAAATTTTGGGTACATTAAAATTCTTTTAACCTTAATTTTGGATGATAATCACCTTACTTGGATACAATATTAGTTTTGGGAATTTGGTTGGGTAGAAATATTTTTAGTCAGAATATGGGGATGGGTAGTCTCTCATGTTTCAAGTTAAAAGGATTCTCAAGGGAAAGGTTTCGAATGTGTTATGGGTAGAAAATGTAGGAACCATCTTAGACCTTGATCATTTTTACTTGAGTACAAGTAAAGGTCTAGGTATGGGGTGTTTGATGTGCTCAATTATATCCCATTTTTAACACATTTCAAATCTAATTTTGTAATAAATTAGAGACTTAATTGAAAAGAAATTAAGATTTTATGAATTAAGGGGTTAGGATGAAGTCATATATTTTATATCCTAATTATTTAATTTAAGAAGTTTTTTAAATCATATTAAAGTATTCGGGTTTGAAGAGTTCGAGTTTTGAAGAAGAATCGAAGAAGCTAGAACAAATCGAAGACAGAAGGCCAAAATATGGATTTTTGGTAGATGATGGCAGAAGCTTCTCCGCAGGATGTAAGACTTCTCTGCAGCGACAATCAAACAGAATACTTCGGTCAACAACTTCTTTGCGGGCCGCAGACATGCCTTGCGGCTGCAGAGACGGATCTGGGCTGAGGTCGTAATTCCTTTTTTAGCCTCTTCTTTGATTGTATTCTCTTCTCATCCGAATTGCTCTTCCAAAAACCCTAAAACACATTTATTTCTTCATGTTTTCTCTTACAATTACCATGGATTCTTGCTATTATGTTATGGTTTTAGCTAATCTAGGCTAAAGATACTCTTGGGAGCAATTTGTAAGCATTTCTAGTATGAATTTGTTTGATTTGATTTATCCTATTTTGTGCTTTGATTATCAAGTATTTGTTTTTGCTTTCTTGTGTAGTTAATGCATGATTTATACTAGGATGATCAACTAGTTAAAGCTTGTGAATTTATTGTTTTCCAGGTTTTTGTTCAAACCAGTAAGGTTGATTTACGTGATTATTGTTGATTAACGTTAGGTTGTAATTAGGAGTGAAACTAATTATAATTTTTGATTGATGATATTGCATAGATTTAAGATGAATATGAATGAGTTTGACTAACTATTATTGTGGATCACTAATAACGATTAGCATGAAGACCGATCCTCATAGTCTTTATTAGTAGATATATTTGTGCTATCCCAATATTTCTCGCTTGTAGGATATTGTGTTAGTTGTATTGGGTCTCCATGTTTATTGCTATTTGGGAGGCCGTCGCCGTACCTATCAAAGATACTATTTTTAAGCCCAATATGCTTACTAAATACAACTAAGTAGATAGTTGGCAAG
>JAULKM010099331.1:0-26835 GCA_032355605.1 Rubia tinctorum
ATGTATGCATATCTTTATATCTAGTGTAGTATTTACCATTATATGAGCAAACGCTTAGAAAAATCCATTTTCTCCGTGGATGACCCCAACTTTCCATTATCTACTTAATTGTAGTTAAGAGCACTTTAGGGCTTAAAAATAGTACATTTGAGAGGTAGGGAGACGACCTCCCAGTGACATACATCTGTGACATACCTCAATGATCTCCTCCTTGACATATCAATGTTGTCTTCCCAATCAAATTTGTAGTACAATACTCAATGATCTCCTCCGTGACATACCTCTGCACAATGCAGGCATCGGATCGGCTACGATTGTGTACGTAAGCCTTAAAGATCCCCATGTGACGTTCGAACGGGTACATCCAATGCAACCCCACTGGACCGCATATTCTGATTTCCCTAGCCACAAGGACAACGATATGTACCCTAATGTCGAAGAATTTTAGGGGAAAGTACTTCTCAAACAAACACTACACTACAATCCCCTCACATTCCAAATCATCAAACTGTTTCCTACTAATATTCTTACTACAAATAGAGTTGAAGAATAAACACATGCACATGATGAAAAATCTCACCTCCTTCTCCTAACACCCCGGATAGCAACGGGAAAGATCTGTTGCATCAAGACATGACAATGATGTGATTTCAAAGTATTCAGACGCAATTCATTGTTCACAAACCAAATTACATTGGAACACTAGCCAGATGGTACCTTGACCCCCCTTAATACACTCACAAAACGAGTTTCTCTTAGTCATTGAAAGATTGTAAGGGGCTGGTGGCAAGTACGTCCGCCTACCTTTCACCTCTGGAGCTAAATCAAATCTTATACCCAGTTCAACCAAGTCCTTCCGTGCGTTCAAGTTATCCTTGGTCTTGATAGAAATGTTAATGAGAGTTCCAATTAAAATCTTTACAGGCTCTTCTCTATATGCATCACATCAAGACAGTGGAGAACTTCCAATTTCTCCTAGTACGGAAAATCAAAGAAAATTGATCTTTTCTTCTACGGTCCATCGTTAGGGGCAACCACCTTTGATATTTTTTTCCAAGGACAACATTTAATTTCCTCACATTTTTGTGGATGGAAAAACCACTCAATATTCTTGGCGTCTTCCCCCTCTCCCTTCCGCCAATGAAATGATTGCATCGTCTCGCAACTTTTGCTTCGTAGGGAGAAATTTCATATAGTCAAGATACACGGTCTTCTTACCATTCTTTAGCTACTGGAAATCAGTACCTTCCTCGCATATAAGACATGCCTTGTGACCCCTAACAACATAAGCACAAAGATTACCATAAGCTGGAAAATCATTTATCATGCAAAAAAGCATGACCTTCAAATTGAAATTGGTCCCACGATAACCGTCAAACACATAAACACCGTAGGATCGAAAAACCTTCAAATCTTCAATGAGAGGGGATAGATAGGTGTCAATGTCATTTCCAGCTCGTCTCGAACCAGAAATCATCAAAGGCATCAAAATATATTCCCGCTTCATACAAAGGTAAGGAGGTAGATTGTAAATTGAAAGCATAACTGGCCATGAACTATGTTTCGAATACATGTTACCAAAGGGATTCATCCCATCAGTGTACAAATCCATCCTTAAATTCCTGGGATCGGTTGCAAACGCTGGATACATCGTGTCAAAATTCTTCCACTGATCTGCATCAGCTGGGTGACTGATAATGTCATTATCAAGACACTCCTTATCCCTGTACCATGTCATGCCCTTAACATCCTCAATGTTCTTAAACAACCTCTTCCGCCTTGGGATAATAAGAATGTGCCACACTCATTTAGCGGGGGCATATTTCCTCACCTTCACCTCAACCTCATCATCGAAAGCCTCAATCCTCGGTTCCTTATAATGAGGAACGTGACATACGGGGAAGGACGCCTCTTTCTCCAAGTGACCCCTATACAAAACACAATCATTGGGGCATGCATGTATTTTTTTTATACTTCATCCCCATTGGACACAAAATTCTCTTCGCATCATATAGGTTATCCGGTAAACCATTTCTGGAGAGCAGCTTATTATTCAAAAACTTGAGCAACTTATCCAGGCTAGTATCACTCTAAGAACCAACACCTTTTATGTTAAACAACTCCACATACACGACATAACAGTGTCATTCTTCTTGCAATCGAGAAACAACGGTTTATCCTTCTCAGCCAGAAATTTGACAGTACATTGGGCCTCCCCTTGAATTCATCCATCACCTCCTCACACATGTCATCCAAATACACATCCCCAAAACATTCACCCTTGCTACCTATAACCACCTCTGGTGGTGGTTTCTCACCATGAAAGGTCCAAGCCAAACAATCTTTTGAAAACCCTCTCTCATACAAATGGAGTTGCAACAAGTCCCAATCGTCAGTACGGTTACGATTTTTACAATCACGATAAGGACATAAGATGTGCTTTTCACGACTGAATGCTACAAACTCCCCAACAAAAGCAATAAATTCATCACTAGCCAAACTAACATGCTCATACACATGCTTATGTCTCTCGATGACACGATGCACATCTTCAATCAAATCAATGCGCATCAACTTCACTTCCACAAAAGTATATACACTTCTACCCCAAAACTTCATTGTACTCATGAAAACATCAATTTACAATACACAACATGCAACATCACATTAGCACCACAACTTATCAAACCACACGCTTGAAAAAACATCTAATACATCAACAATACTACCTAGAAAACCCATTTCATGCATAGTGTGAACCAACATTACAATCATCAAATGTACCCCCCATGCAAAAAATAAATGACAACCTATCATTCCCCACATACATAAAAATCCAAGGGAAATGAAAGTAAATTATAAAATACCTTCAAGGGTATTCATTGATGAGCATTCAACGCTTTCTTCATAAAAAAAATTACCATTAATGAATATTAAAACTAGTTTCTTTCACTTTTTACCCGCCACAAAAAAGGTGGTAGGTATGCATTTAATGCAACATTAGCACCGGTATTAGTAGTTCATACCGGTGCAATTTTTTAGTTTGAGACAATAAAACCGGTACAAGTATCGGTGCTAACACTGTAATACAAAAATGGTGCTCACATTTTACGATTTCCTGCATGTTTTTGGCATCAGCACCAGTATAAGTATAAAACCGGTGCTGACATTATTTTCCCATTGCAACCACAAACATGTAGCACCAGTCATCAAGCCGGTGCTAGTTGTAAAAACTGATACCGGTGATGGTTAATATCATTTCCCACTTTTTTATCAGCACCAGATCCCATTACCGGTGCAAAATTTATCGATGTTCAAAATAATCATTTTTCTTCCTCCGTCTAACATATGCACCAGTATTTTTCACATGTATGTTCATACCTATGAATTTGTCCACAAAGGCACCGGATTTATCATTTTTCCATGTTTATGCCGGTGCTATTGGCAAAACTAGCACCGGTTTTCTGGCACCGGTTGATTTATACCGATGCCTAAGGGGAGTTTTCCAGTAGTGAATGCACATATCTTACCTACAATATTTTCTTGTAATAAATAAATAAATTTTTAATGTTAAACTTATTATTTTAAAGTGAATTTTAAGTTTTTTTAAGGTTTAAGTGGAGTGAGTACAATGGATTTGAAGTGGGTAGGGAGACAAGTGGGTTATTGAGCGGGAGTGGATTTTATATAATACCTGATGGGGCAGGGGTTGATTTTTTATGTTGTACCAGCCATGGATGATAGGACGAGTATGAATATGAAAATTTTAGGTGGACATGAGTATGGAGGGACCATAATCCACCCCGCCCCCGCCCTCCCCCTCCCCATTGTCATCATTAGTTAACTTCGTATATAGAATAGCTTGGAACCCTAGTAAGTGCAGCCCAAACCTACGTAAATAAATTATGGATACTTGTCCTTGGATAAAAAAAATAGGTCAAAGATAAGAAGCTTAGTGCTATTTACTGGGAGCTTGAGCGCATGAACGAGAAGGCCAGACAAGAGATTTCTTCACAGTTAATAGCTCTCATATCAGCAGCCTCATGGGATCCCACAAAAAAGCTACCTAACAATTTCTGTGTTTACAATGGCAAAACTAATCTAGAACAGTTCTTAAGGACTTACCATTAGGTCATGGTTATAAGGGTTGGAGCGAAAGTTCCTTCTCAAGCCGAACACTATACTACTACTTTGCTCTTGGGCCTATGGACATATCACACTTTCTGGCTGACCGAAGTCCAACCATCCAACAGAAGATCTGCTGGTCCGTATATAGAGTGTCGACCCTAAACATTTAGGGGCCTGAAACAAATTGAAAATTTGGGCCTCACGTATAATATTTATGTTATGTAATATTAGTAAAATGAGGCCACATATGAAAAAGATAAGAATATTATTGAGGCGGATAATTGAGAACTGTAATATTTGTTTTTTATCCATATACACAGTACACTTTTTAAAATAAAAATGAGGCCCCTGTATAGTAATTGAATTGGGGGCCTCAGGTGAATCTTTCATTTGCCTCCCTATAGGGTCGGCCCTGTGAGTATATCTCCGGATTACACCTTCATTCCATGTACAATTATGGCACATTGAATATATGGTAACTCAATTATGGTAAGATAACTATTCCCCCAAGGAAAATAAATATTTACCCTAACGTGATTCAAGGTTATCTCAGGGATTAATCATTTTAAATACTGGGGTATTTCTTTGTTCTATTCATTTAATTCTCAATAATCAGATTAAACAATTTTGATCTGACTTTGCCATCAGAGTTTTTTCCCTAGCATCCTGGGGTGTTTGTTTAGCAGGGCCAATGTATTGAAGCAATGTCCGGCTATCACGATCACAACCATGTTACTGCTACAAGGCACCGTCAATCCCCAACCAAACCCTAACGTTGGCTATGTGTCGTATACGTCAATGAACATGATGCAGTTCGCCAATTGGGGAACACAAGGATATGAGCAAATGCAAATACCTACACGGCACATTGGCTCATGTGGTTGTTGTTGTGGATGACAATGTACATACAAGGGCCCGCATCGCAACAACTAGTGCAAACACGATTTGTTGTTTATTTCTTCTGCCAACCACCTCCAATCTTTTTCGCTGTTAAGGAATTTCGATTGTTCATTCTAGTGAGAAAAGGTAAGTGATATGTTTTATTTAGTATATCATAACTACTAATTATTAGCATAGTTTAAATTTTATTTAGACACACATTTGTTGTACTTCTGTAATCAAGAGTGCTACAAAAAAGTGAAGAAATCAAAATATTTAAAAGAAGTATGAAGAATTGAGTTTAAGCTGAAGAACGAATGACCTACCGTTAATCTGGAGTGAAGAACTGAAGACAAAGAAGAGAAGGCCGGTGATGAACGGAGAATCGTCGGCCAGCCACGACAAAGCACGCAAATTGAGGCAAAATCTCATCGAGAAAGCGCCAGCGCAGTGAAGCAATCCGCGATCGCGACTACGACCACGTGAGGGCTACATTATCTCGATTCTTGTTTATTTTTTTTTTGCATGGACAGGAATTCCATTCATGTTTGGATTTTTATTTCCTTTATATATTTTTAGCAGAATTAGGAGAAGTTTTACATTCCTTTTCTAGTTATACTTTCACAAGTATTTAAGCTTAGGTTTTACATAAGGTTAGATATGATTTTCTTTCAACAATACAATATTTTTTATCTTCTTTGTATTTAGCAATGAAGAATTAAAAATTTTATCTCATCTGTGAATTTGATAATGAGATTCTAAACTCTAACTTGCTTATTTATTCCTACATATTATATTAATGGTCTTATTCTTGAATTTATTTTGTTGTGTTTATATATCTAATTTGACCATTTAGATTCATTGATATTATTCACGTTAATATGATCCTAGCAATCACATGTTAACAAGAAAGAACTTTTACCAAAAAAACTAAAAACTAAGAGTATGTGTAGTGGCGATTTCTTAATTTTAAAAAATCGCTCTAGAAACCGAAAACACCCACAGTGGTGATTTAAACCACCCCATGATTACTTGCTAAGGGACCGGTCAAGGAACCGGTCCAACTGACATGCTCCCATGTGCGTTGGGGCCGCTTCCAACGGCCCTTTTTTTTACCAATTCTGGGACACGTGACAACCATACATTGGTCCACGTGTCCTAGCCCATGCAGTTTATTTTTTAAAAAAAACTGGAGGGACATGTGGCACCCTCTGGTTGGGCCACGTTACCCTACCTTTAATTATTATTTTTAAATCTAAGTTTTTTTATAAAAAAATCTGTAAAAAGTATTTTAAAATCCACAATTTTTTTAAAAAAATTGGAATTTTTTTTTGAAAAATGTATTATTTCGAAATTTAATTTTAAAATAAAAATATATTATTAAATTTCACATTCAACTTATTTTGAGTGGAAAATTTTAATTAAATTAAATTTTAATGGTAAAATTAATGAATAAGATAGATAAAATAAATGAGGTCCATGAATAGTACAAATTTGTTTCTTACCACTGTGGAAAAGAAAAATAGTGATTTCTTAAGTGATTTTTTAAAGTTAGGTGGGAGAGAGAATGAGAAAAATAATATATTTAACGGGTAAGAAATCGATAGCAATTTCTACCATTAAACATGGTCTAAATCTGGAACCGCAACAAATATTTTAATGGGTTAATATCAAGAGGGGAAAAAGAAGGTTACAAGTAGTCATAAACACTTGGATATCCTTTTCCCGTTTTCCGTAAATGAGAATTTAGTGTTTTTTCAACTTTTCTGTGAACAACTTCTTTTTTGGTTTGGTGTATTGGGAGACCTCCGGTCTATTGCAATGTCAAAAGACTTCCAGATGGTTTTGAACTTGTACAACTTTTCTGACTACGGAGTCTTTATTATTTAATGATGGACCTTCCATTAATGTCCAGTTGACCGAGATGGAATGAGAGGATATGAGATATTTGAATATGATGAAAGAATATATTTTTCGATAAATTATTTTATGGATGACTACAAAATACATAGACTACATGATGCAAAGATGATGAGTTATAGTAGAAATCTATCACCAAATATATGCTAAAAATCTATTAAAATATTCTAAGTATCTATCCTAACCTCCCCCCAAGCGAAGCGTCAGATGTTCCGAAACGCAAAACTTGGACCGGAAGAACTCAATAAGGAACGAGAAAGCCCTTTTGTGAAGATGTCAGGCAACTAGAGTGAAGTAGAAACATGACAAAGGTGAAGCTTGTCAGAAGCAACTAGCTCATGAACAAAATGGTAGTTGATGTCAATATGCATAGCCGGCTTGTGAGCAACGGGTTTTTGAGCCAGAGAAATGGCACTAATTTTATCACAGAGAAGGAAAGCCGCTCCAGAAAGGGGAAAACAAAGATCTCGAAAGAGGTGCGATAGCAAGACAACCTCTGCGCAGTATTAGCCAAGGCTCGATAATCGGACTCAGAACTAGAACAGGAGACGCTGAGTTGCTTCTTGACACTTCACGAGACCATATTGCCACTAAGAAACAAAGCATTACCATACATTGAGCGACGAGTCTCGAAACAGCGTGTCAAGTCAGCGTTAAAGTAACCCAAGACCTCAAAGGAACGAGCTGAACTAAAAGGTAGACCATAGTGGATGGTATCATGGATACAGTGAAGAATAGGGGGGTGACAGCTGCAAAATGATCGTCCCAAGGGTCCTAAAGGTACTGGATGACAGAGTTAACTGGAAAGGCAAGATCTAGGCGAGTAATAGAGAGATACCAGAGAGCACCCACCAAGAAACGATAGAGTGTGGGATTGGAAAGCTTCCCACTAGTGGCACTGTGAAGTTGGGACTGCGCAAGGAATAACGTAGAAGGAGGGGCAACATCAGTCATCCTAGCACAAGTCAAAATGTCCCGATCATACTTTGTCTGGCCCAAGACCAACCCCAAGGAAGTCGACTCGACCTCTAATCCAAGAAAATAGTGCAGGAAACCCAGATCCTTAATGGAGAACCCAACATCAGTGCGAGTAATGAACTTGCAGATGGTAGAGGGATCATTCCCGGTGAGAATGATATCGTCAACACAGACTAGAAGATTTAGCAAGGTGTCACCACGAGGAAAAAAACAAGGATGGATCAGCTGAATTACACAGAAAACCCAGCTGACGGAGATAAGTGTTAAACCATAAGTGTTAAACCGCTTAAAGTAAGCTCGAGTGGCTTGCTTGAGCCCATAGATAGCCTTCTGCAGGAAGCAAGCAGAGTCCCTGTAAGTTATCGGTTTGGCTATATAAATTGGAGCATCAAAAACACCTTAAGAAGTCGGAAAACTGGGAGAACTGTGAAAGCTTTAACTACCGGGGTGAAAGTATAATCAAAGTCGAACCCTGGAATCTAAGAGAAACCAGGGACAAAAAGATGAGCCTTGTAGCGATTGATGGTGCCATCAGGGAAATATTTGAGACGAAAACCCATTTGTATCCAACAACGTTTACATTCGAAGGACGTGGTACCAAGTCCCAAGTGTGCCGATGACGAAGAGCAGACATTTCGTCATCTATGGAAGACCCTCAGCGAGGATCCTGAAGAGCCGCACGATAGTCCCGAGGCTCTTTTTGATTAAATAAGGCAGCCAAAAAACCATACACTTCATAATCAGAAAAGGATCGAGGACGCCGAAAACCATCAATCATCTTGGTGGTCATCCGATGCGTGCGAGCGGGAGCTGGCTCAAGAGAGGCATTGGTGATCGTGGCAGGAGAATCTAGAGCATGAGTGGTGTGAGCCTGAGGTGAAAGTGTTGTGGTCGGAGTTATGGGCGTCGGGACCGGAGAAGTCGAAGGTAATGCTAAAGCATTAGTATCAGAAAAAACCACGCAAAGAGACCTAGTAGAGAGTGATGAAGCATGAGAGCATGGTAGAAATGATCATGTAGCCGAGGGCTCTGTAAATGAAGAAAGCTCCAAGTGAGAGGTAGAGCATACATCCCATGAAGAGGAGGCAAGAGGAAATAAAGTTTCATCAAATTGGACATAACTTGAGACATAGATACGCCCGGTAGCTGGATCAAAACACTTGAAACCCTTTTTGATGAGAGCAGTTCCCAATAAAAACACATGGAATTGAGCAAAGTGAAGACTTATGTAGCTTAATAGCATGCAAGCAGGGATACATATGACAACCATATGGATGAAAAAGATAATAATCCAGTGCAGATCCAAAAACTACCTCAAATGGACACTTTCCATTAAGAATGGAACTAGGCAGACGGTTAATAATATAAACTTTGAAAGAGAGAGCATTCAGTCTCCATGATGTGAAAATGATTACGCTCAGCCCGACTATTCTGAGCAGGTGTACAAGGAGAGGACATCTGATGATGAGTACCATAACCTGCAAGCAATGATTTGTGAACTCTGTGCCACCATCTGTTTGCGATATTTTGATCTTGGTGGAAAACTGGGTCTCAACAAATTTTAAGAACTGGAGTAAAATGTCAAAGAAATCGGACTTTCGATGTAACGGGAGAAACCACATGAATCGTGAAAAGTCATCAATGAAATCAGCATAGTATGAATATCCTTCTACTGATAGAACTGGGGTTGGTCCCCATAAATCACAGTGCACCTTATCTAACAAACTAGTGGCTCACTTATCACTGGTAGAAAAAGGAATCTGTTTGCTCTTTTCCATCTGACAAGAAGAGTAACTGATAGGTGCGGGCAAAATAGATGTGACAAAGATATGCCATTGTTTACTCAGTAACTGAAGAGTGGCGTAAGACACATACTTAAGGCAAGAATGCCACTGTTCAAAAAAAGCTTGAAGCTTTCTGGAGCATAATTCACTATAAAGGTGGAATCACCAGTCTCAATGAAATAAAGCCCCCAATGATGATGGCCTTTACCCACATGGCCTTTAGTCAAGGGGAGATTCGCCTCCAACCCGTATCATTTGTATTTGTACATTTTAGCAAAGGCTAACTTACAAAATGCACTAATTTGAAGAAGTGATGTCCCATAGTTAGAAAAGATTTTCTATATTTCGTTAGTGTCCGCCAATAAAAATAAACAATATAATTATAGCAACCTTCAAGGTTGCATTCATCCATTTCAACACCAGTTCAACTAGAATAAGCACTTATATGTTGAATTAGTGCTCCATACCTTGAAAAGAAAACCTCTTTTCTCTATGTCCTCTTCTTTAATTCACCAAAAAAATAATATTTTTAAGCAGTCATATAAGGCTATGTTTCATAACCTCCAACACCGGTTGGAGCCTTTTCAACCCTATACTAGTATTGGATTATATAAATACACGCACACATATATATAATTAACTATGACAAAACACTTCCTCTTCTCCGTGACTCTATGATCTCCCAAACCATAACTCCACCATCAAAATGTCCTGATTTCGCTCCAAAACCATCCAAAACCATTCCATAACTCCCATCCTATATGAAAATCACCGTCTAATCATCAATCCATCCACTAAAAACTCATTTCAAAACCATATAATTGAATAATTAATGAACCACTTCATCGGGTGCCGAAGATCCATCCAATTACCTACGATTTGAGTTCATTGGCAAGGTCTCGGCCGGTGAAGAAAGGTAATTATTGTTTCCCCTCTCGATTGTGTCATCTATCCATTGTTCAGTGGATACCCATGAATTGTTTGATCAAATTCCCTTTATAATGAAATTGGCTCTATTGTGTTTGATAATCGTGATCGTTATGAAGATTCATTCTTACCACTATGCTACCTAAAGGGTATATAGTGGAAAGGCTGGTATTGTCCACACAAATGTTAGAAATCTAAGAGTAACCTACACACAGTTGCGATCGGGTCGTCAATTTGATCACCCGTCAGAAATAGTCAGTGTTGGTAAAACAGTTATGGGGGGTTTACAAAAAAACTACTAGCATGCAAGTTAACATAGAATGAAAAATATAAACTAGCACTTGGGGAGTATTTTTGTAACATGATCAATGTTGTTTCGATCCTCTATTCCATCACATACAACTAAAAACCTATTCTAGAGTTTATGACACGTGGTGTGGTCGATACTCAACATTTCCCCATATCTGTCGTAGGGTGCACATGTAATCTTCCATCGGCACTGCCTCCGTAATTAAGCAAGTGCAACAATGGCCCTTCCTGTTGTGCATATCTGAATCTCTCCCGTGCTATTGTATCCCGGGCACTACACTACGAATGCTTCTCCCTAGGTTTAAAAAGGCAAAGGGAGTGAAACACCGTATCGATGGCTTTAGGGTTGAAAAGCTAACCCTAGTATGATACTTTAACTATCTCTATCTGTAATTTTTCGGACCACCTAGCTAGCTAATTAGTGTATGGTCGATTGTAACAGTGACTCGACAATCCACGTGCACACATCCACATGGTTCCAGACTATCGTTACCCCAAACACGTCTAGGTTTCCTTCCTCGGGGGATATGAATAATTGCACCAGTATGAAAGTAGATTATGGTGTGCCAATTTTAGTGTGACAATCATGCAACTAAAACAAACAAGAAGAACAAGACAACATAATTATCACAAACACATAGAAATAGGTAGACCTAAGGCATCTCACAAAATAAATATTAATTCATGAACACAAATACAGTAATTCATTGGATTCAACACTTTTGGGCAAAACAAAATTAAAGAGAAGAAGAGAAAAGATTTCGAGAGAAGGAAGAGCTCCTTTCTCTCTCTACCCAACTCTTGAAGTCTAAAAATGAGCATAAAATTCAACAGTAGTAGACATAGGGCCATATATATAGTAGTAGGGAATTGGGCCTTGAAAAAGGCCCAAAAAAGGCCTATAAATCTGAGATGCCGCAATTGGTGTGGCCAGTGGAAAATGACGCAGACCGTGCATGGTTGTTCCAGCACGGAGCGTGTGGCATGGCATGGCACGGCCCGTGCTGGTGCAGGCCACACAATCTCGCACGGGTTATGTAGGGTCATGTCATCGCGGTCCGTACAGACTGACACGGGCGGCCGGTTAGAGCCTTGTTTTGAATTTCAAATTTGCACGCCCCGTGTCCTTTAGCACGATCCATTGGCTGGGAGGATTTTTTTCCTAGTTGAACGGTGCAGTTAGTATCATTTTTCACACCTTATGGGCTGGTCTTCACTTTTGGAACTTGAAACGGCGCGGACCGTGTGAAATGGCGCGGTCACGGTCTGCGCCCATACTTAGCCGTTGGAGCGAATTTGGGACACGGGAGGCACAGCTTGCACGGACCGGCACAGACCGTGTTGAGGGGCTGTAGTATGGCCCATGTTGGCTAGCACGGGTCGTGGTAGCCACCCCTGGCAGGGTTTGTGCTACCTTGGCTTGGCTCGTGTTGGGCCTTGTGTTGACCGGCCGACTGATTTGGCCAGTTGGCACCGTCTTCCATTTTTGACCTTCTTGAACTTCAAATCTGCCTTTTCCATCTCAATTCCATCTACTACCATGCATTTTAAGTCTGTGGCCTTCTATCTATTACCATTTTGGCGAATGACCTTCGATATCTTCTACCATTCTTGTGAATGGCCATCAAATATCTTCTACCACCCTTGCGGACGGCCTTCTATAAAATGAAATAAAAATACTCACGAGCAACCTACTCATAAGATCATAAAGGAAAATATAGGTGCTCGTGAATACAAAGTATTCATTAGATTCAGTTAAGCCTACAACACTCGGGATTTAAACAAGAAAACTAATAATGGTCATCTAAACCCTTTGTCGTGTAAGACTAATTAAAACTAGCAATCAACCAAACAAAACACGATAATAAATTTATCAAATGCATTGGCTAACACTGCATAAAAGTGCACATCAATCCCCCAACACTTAAACTTTTACTCGTCCTCGAGTAAACAAAAACGAGAAAAGATCCAAGAGGAATGTAGCATGCAAAGAGAGTTAACCGATGCACTCAACTTATTCCCGAACTACCCTAGTTCCCCCAAAGATTGTAAGAATCTCACAACTCTCACTCTCCCCGAAGATGCTAAAGTAGCCTATCCACCCAAAATCCATTGAAGAAAAAGACAAAGTATAGTGATAAGTGCTAAACTAGCTTACTCCACCGAAGAAACCATCGAAGACAATCTAAGAGACGTTGATGAAGAAACCGCCAAAGATGGCCAAAAGATGTTCAAATTTATAGTTTCCAATTTCTCTCAATTTCTCTCATTTTTCCTATGAGCCCTTTCAGATTTTCATCCTAGCATTCAAACATGCTGAGCTCACTTCTCACCTTTTCCAATTTTTGACCTATCTGGGCTTTCTTCCAATTTTTGCCTAAGTTGCCTTTTCGGATATTTTTTCTTTTTTTAAAAAATCTTTTTTCTAGCACAAAATGCCCCCAAAAGTGGGCTTCATACTACATGAAGATCATGAAAAAACAAAAAATTACACCAAAACACAAAACAAAACAACACCAAAAACACCAAGGAATCTCGAGATGAAAAACTCCTAAGTGTTTCACCACTCCCTCCCCCACATTTGAACTTTGCATTTTTTCCAATGCAATGAAACAATAAAAACCATAAGTGGGAAAGAGAAAAGTAGTGTAACTCACTCATGTGACCTCGAATGGTTTTCCTCAAGTGTCGGGTCTCACATCTACTCCTTCTTTTCTCTTGTCGCATTTATAGCCTCTCAATGTGAATAACGTCCCAAAAACCATCAAGCCTTGAGATGAGGAATCTCTTGATCAATTTCTTGACGGCTTCTTCTTGGGCATCCGCCCTCTCATCCACAATAGCAAACTCCTCGTTCACTTCGCACTCAATGGAGTCCAACGTGGACCCCCAAACATGCATGGTACCCTCCATAGATTATAGCCTAGTCTCAAACTCCTCCAATTGTATACTCATTCTGCCTACCGCATGACTAATATCCTGTACAAGTTGGGTATAACTCGCAAGCTGTTCCCCAAAAATGTGGAATTGTTCGAGAAAGTCTGTTGGTAGGTCAGTGCAACAAGGTGGTGCCCTAGATGGAGTCTCACCATTCTCCTCGATATCTATGCTCGGGCTTGATAGGAGTCTGCAAAAGTCTTTCTCAAACCGCGGGTCATGTGCTAGGAACAAGTCCCCCAATAATGTGTCGTGGTTGATAACGGTGCTCTCCAGCTGTGGAAGAACCATGAAGTTGCAAACTGTAGTGCCACCATACAACCAAATGAAACGGTCCTCCAAGGTAGTGGTAGCAACCATTGAAGCCCGTGCTAACTTTTCCATAGTTTACCTCGTCCCCGAACAACCTAAGTTTACCAATGCGAATGGAGAAGGAACCGGATGGCCCAAGTGTTGAGCTAAGAGTTTGACCATACCACTCATCGATATTTTGGCACCTTTCTTGTTTCCCATGGCCATGCATTCCTCCATGAAAGCCTCCACCATATTGGGATATAAATTTTCCTCCAGAGTCATCACCTAAAGGACTTGAACGTCCGAACCGGGACACTATGAGATATCTCTGTGACAAAATACCCTCATGCACAATAATCGCTGGACATATCGCAACGCCGGATGGAAAATCACGGTGCTCTTGCGAAGATACTTCTTCTATGTGCCTAAAATAATTCTCTAAAAATTGCTCAATGAAAATGGAAGGCCTTGTCGGTGTGCCTCAGAATCTCCTTCTCGTACTTGAACCCAAATGCTTGGGCAATGTACCGATGCGACATAATGTACTCCTTATCATCCAAGTGGAAGTGGATGATTCTCCTCCCTTTACTATTTGTTGTTTTCTCCAAGGTTGCCAAAAACTCCAAAGTCCACCGTATATAAGTCTTGGAATGATTTTCTAAGAAACCCTCTAGGCCTATCTGGCTTAGAAAATACGTGACGGGATCGAGTAGACCTAGATCTCCCAAGGTCTCCTTGCATGCAAACTTTGTCTCTAATATGGTTCTCTTTGGGCATCTCAAGTACATTCATCTCCGGGCCGTACTCCCGGAAATGGTGGTCAACCCCATGAACTCATCAACAACACAAGCGGGGTTAGGAGGAAGGGAAGTCATTGGCTCTCGTCTCCCAACCTTGGCTTGCTTCTTCCCTTTTGTCCTCCCGGGAAGTTGTTCCTTTTTCCGACCTATTTCTTTTTGGAGCCATCCTATGAAAACAAGAAGGTGGTAATGCAAGGACATACAAAAGCATGCATAAAAAATCATTCAATAAGAACATTCTTTCTAAATGTCCAAAATACCCTAAACCATGCTATCTCAACATAAAGGCTATCCAATCAAGAAACATTTTTCTCAAACAACAAACTCATGGCAAATCATAGCATCCCATCAAGAAGATCATGCAATCAAGAATCATTTCTCCTAAATCACCACAATCAATGAAGATCATATCATCAAAACAAAAGAACATATACTTTCTCCACACCTAGTTCAACACAAGATCATTCACATAACCCAAAAATTATATTAAAAAATACTTGATAATTTTTGGTGATTCAAGCCCCCCATCACATCACCATCATGCTAAATAAATCAATGAAACATGAAGTTCAAAATATTACCCAGAATTTGAAGCCAATAGATAAAAAATCCACAAAAGAATAAGCAAAAATGCTAATTTTTTAGAGAAATGCTCCAATTTTTTCAAGTAGTACCAAGATGAAGTGAGATGAGTGTTTTGAGGGATTTTGATAAGATAAATTATTCATATAGGTGAGGGAATGTACTAATCCATCCGTCCTATTTCAAGCTACACACTTTGACTTTCAGCAGTTGAGTCAAACAATATTTGATCCCTAATATCTTTTATTAAGGAAAATTGAACCTTATGAAAAGTTGATATTTTGAAATGTTATAACGAATCTAACAAGATATCACTCAATAATATTTATACGTACACACCAATTCAATTTTATCGTTAAAGTTAAGAAATTTTGACTAAATGAATAGTTAAATTGCAGCTTGAAGTGGAACAGGAGAGTACGAATCTTTATTTTCAACAAAGAAGGTGATTTAGAAAGGAGGTACAAATGAGATAAGAATGAGATTTTTAAAATTCGAGGATCTAGGGGGACAAAAGTACTAATTAATTAATGTACAAGGGATGTGATGATGTACTATTTACACCAACAATTCAAGGAAACAAAGATTTTGTTGAATGAATAGGCCAAAGATTTTTGAAAATTTGCATTTTTGACCCAAAAATTGCAACCACACGAGGTCTGACACATGGGCAGCCTCATGCTGAGGGTGCCTGACATGAGGCTATCCTCGTGCAAAAAGAGGCTATCATGAGGCTGTCGGTGAATAGTGCCTTTCTTTAATTTGTTCCTCCCTTTTTGGAAAAAAATGTCACCTAACCAGCCCTATTGCTTTCCAATCAAAAAGCACAAGATTCGAACTCAAATTTATCAATCAAAAAGAGTTTCATCACAAGATCCTTTGTCAAAAACATGCAAAAAATCTATCTACTAAAAGATATAAAAAAAACAAAGCAAGAAAGAGCACCGTATTTTTATTGCCAGCCTCACGACTTATTTATTTTGCATACATTTCAATTAAAAGAACCTACCGTTGGGTCTCCGATGTCTCCATCAACAACTCCACCCACGATGACATCCTTGTGAAGAGGTCTCCACAGAGTTCCATTCTTTCCTCTAAGCGTTTTGCTCAGCAAGAAGAGTGAATATTCATTCCTAGCCAATGTCGAGTTCTTAGTCATTTCCTTCAGTTTAGGAGGTGGTCGAGGATGTTTTACGCCCTCTCTACTCTCCACTAACTGTTTCATGTTATTGAATATTAGAAAATCAATCCAAGATAGACAAGTTATCATTAACATCATGCAAAGCATAAGTCTCATCTACATGATCATCACAATTGAAGCGCAATGTAGGATTTATTCCATCACTCTTATATTCATCAATAGTTGTATCATCTAGGCTATCTTCCTCACTATCATCAAGAGCTTCATTAAAGTAATCATCATTATCAATCGTGCAAGAGTTTTCACATTGAGCAAGTTCATCAAACAAGGTTATACCTTTACACACAAGAGAGGAATTAGGTGAATCATGCTTAGAATTATAGATATCAAATGAACGTCTATCTTTGTCATTGACATTTTAATAAAAGATCTTCCAAATAAAATTGAGGGTGCACCACTATCATGCGCTACGTCAACAACATAGAAATATTCCGGAAACACTAAATTGCCTACTCTAACCATTACATCCTTAAATAAACCTCGAGGGCTAGCTTGGAAGTGATCGACTAATTGGATAATTACCCTAGCTTCCTTAAGGTCACCTATGTCTAGGTTCTCATAAAGGCAAGAAGGGATAACATTAATAAATTCTCCCATATCAATTACATTATTTTTCACCAAAATTCCACCTTAGAAGATAGGAATTGAAAACATAATTGGGTCATCACATTTCTTAGGGAAGTTCCTATGATTAAGAATAGACACTCCCCCTATTTTCAATTTTTCTAAGTGGTTTGTTCCTCTTTTTAGTGCATGCAATTTTCAAGAATTTAACATAAGAAGGCACATGCTCAATCAAGTCCAGAAGTGGAACACTAACCTCAACCTTCTCGAAGATCTTACAAATGTGCTCCTCGGTGGTTTCCACCTTTGGCCTTCCCCTAAGCGCACTAGGGAAAGGTGGTGGAAGATTCACCCTCATCTTGGGTTTTGGAAGATCCTTGACGGGATCCTCCGCTATAACCAATTTGTCTTCTTGCAAGATTTCCTTCTCTGGCTCATGCACCTCCTTCCCACTCATTAGCTTCAAATCGTTCACATTCCTCGTGTTGATCTCTGGTTGGGAAGGAAGTTTTCTGGACTCTTTGGCCTCAAGTCGGCTCACCGAGGTAGTGAGTTGACCGACTTGGATTTTAAGATTTTTATCCTTGAAAAAACCCTATTCCCAAGATCTTCAATCTCCCGTCTTGTTCTCTCCACAAAAACATCTTGTTTCTTGGCCAATTGAGAGGTTGCTTCCAATATTTCTTCTTGATCCGACTTGTAGAATGAGACGTTGTTGGAAGGCTCTTCGCCTCTTGGAAAGGGTTGAGGTGGAGCTAGTCTGCCTCGGTTATACCTTTGAACTTGATTCTTCTCACACCAATGGAATTTGGGGTGATCTCGGTCCTAAGGTCGAAGTTATTTGAGTAGGGGTCTTGCCTTTTGCCTCATTGGTTCCTCGGAACCCTTATTGTTGCCCCCTACCAAATTGTTTCCTATTGCCGCCATTGAACTCCAATGCCTTCACCTCCTCCAAGTCTTCCACCCCTTATGGACAAGCATCGATGTGATGGTCAAGACTACAAATGCCAAAAACCTTGACTTGTTGAACTCTCCTCTTCATGAATTCCTTCATCATAGAAGCAAGTGCTTGGAGTTGCACTTCTAGCTTGGGGGATTGAGACGGTTCATCCACGACCTTCACTTTAGATCTTGTACCAAACTGCCTTGTTCCATTAGCTATTTCTTTGAAGAGTGCCATCACGTCCCTCGGGATTTTTTTGGCAATTGAACCATTGCACACGTCATTAACCATTCGCATGTCATCATCACACAACCCCTAGAAGAAGTAATATACCAAGTCACACTCCTTGAATGGATGATATGGACAGCTTGCCAATAGCCTCCTGAATCGTTCCCAATAATCGTAGAGGGATTCATTTGAGAATTGAGATATATTGGAGAGTTGCTTCTTCAAACCCACCGACTTCGAAGTTGGAAAGTATTTCTGGAGAAATATGTTCTTCATGTCCACACAGAAGGTAATGCAACCGAGTAGAAGGTAGTACAACCAATATTTTGTTACATACCTAAGTGAGAAGGGAAACAACCTCAAATTGTAATCCTTCTACGAGACTTTTGGCGGTTTCATGTTGGTACAAACTAGATGAAATTCCGACATATGTTTTTTGGATCTTCACTGGTCATTCCATGAAACGTTGGCGAGCACTGGATCATACCACTCTTGAGTTCACACTTCACATTGGGTGGCAAGGGTAGGAAGACAATGCATAGGGATTGATTCTCCAAATTTGGAGCCATCTCTGCTCTCTACAGCTACCAAAATTGGTTCTTGTTGAACTTTTCATATAATTATCCTCCTACTTCGTCTCCAACTACCTACGTACTCATTTAGATAATGTAGAGCTCTTAAGTTAGTGGTACAAGTGTGTACCATAAATCGAGAACAAATCAGTATCCAACTAGAAGAAACACTAGCAAAAAAGGTTAGAAGTAACCGGATAACTAGCAAGAAATCTCAACAAAAAAACCAACAAAAAAACACTATCAACTCAACTAACACGCTATGCAAGTTAACTTATAGACCTTTAAAATAACATCTCCGACAGCAATGCCAAAATTTGACCCGCCAAAGACCGGGGTCGTCCACAGAGATGTTAGGAATCTAAGAGTCAACTTCACACAACCACGATCGGGTCATCAATCCAATCATGCATCAGGAATAGTCAGTGTTGGTAAACAGGGTTTTGGGGGGGGGGGTTACTAAAACCTACTAGCATGTAAGTTAACAAAGAATGAACTATATAACTAGCACTTGGGGAGTATTTGTGTAACATGATTAGTGTTGTTTCGATTCTCGATTCCATTTCATACAAGAACTAAAAACTTATTCTAGTGTTTATGACATGTGTTGTGGTCGATGGTCAACACTTCCCCATACCTATCACATAGAGTGTGCATGTAATATTCCATCGGCACTGCCTCTGTGATTAAAGGAGTGCAACAATGGCCCTTTCTACTACTCAGATCTGAATCTCCCTCGTGCTATTACGTCCTGGGCACTACACCACGAATTCTTCTCCCTAGACCTAAAAAGGTAAAGGGGGTGAAGCACCTTATCGATGGCTCTAGGGATGCAAAGCTAACCCTATTTTGTTACTTTAACTATCTCTATCTGTAACCCTTCTGACTAACTCGTCGACTAACTAGTGTATGGTTGATCGTAACGCTAACTTAGTAACCCGCGTGCATACACCCACACGGTTCTGGACTATCATTGCCCCAAGCACTTGATTTCCTTCCCCGAGAGATATCAAAATTGCACCAATATGAAAGTAGAGTGCGGTGTGTGTCAATCATAGTGTGACAATCATGCAATTAATAATAACATGAAGAACAAGCCAACATAATAATCTCAAACACATAGAAATAGGTAGATCTAAGGAATCTAAAAAAAACACATTAATTCATGAATACAAACATAACCCCTAAGTAAATAAACTACTCCCTAAGCATTAAACCAAAGTATTTTATTGGATTCAACACTTTTGGGCAAAAGAAAAATAAAATGAAGCGAAAAGATTCCAGAGAGAAAGAATGGCTCCTTTCTCTCTCTACCCTACTCTTGAAGTCTAAAAATGAGCATAAACTTCAACCGTAGTATACATAGATCCATACATATAGTAGTAGGGAATTGGGCCATAAAATTGCCCAAAATAGGCCTAGAAATCCTGAGAGCTACAATTCGTGCTGCCAGTGGAAAATTATGCGGAAAGTACAGGGTCGTGCCAACCCAGCACGGCCCGTCCAGGCTTGTGCTGGCATGGGCCGCATGGTCTGGCATGGGCCGTATGAGGTCGTGCCACCACGGTCCGCATGGGAAGACACAGGAAACCTGCTAGAACCTTGTTTTGAACTTTAGCTTTGCGTGCCTCGTGTCGTTTAGCATGGCCCGTCGCCTGGGAGAACTTTTTCCTCAGTTGAACGGTGCAGGCTGTGTCATTTTTCACACACTATGGGCTGGTCTTAACTTTTGAAACTTTAAAAGGTGCGGACCGTGTGAAACGGCACGGTTCGCGCCCATACTTAGCCTCTGGAGCGAGTTTGGGGACACGGGAGGCACGGGTTGCACGGATCGGCATGACGCGTGTTGAGAGACAGTGGCACGACCCATGTTGGCTATCATGGGCCATGCTAGCTAGCCCTGGCACGGGTCGTGATACCTTTCCTTGGCTAATGTCGGGTCTTCTTTCGGCCGACCGGCTGATTTGGCCAGTTGGCACCATTTTCCGTTCCTGACCTTCTTGAACTTCAAATCCACCTTTTTTGGCTCAATTCCATCTACTACCATGAATTTTAAATCTGTGGTCATCTATCTACTACCATCCTCGTGAATGGCCTTCGATATCTTCTATCAGTCTTGCGAATGGCCTTCAAATATCTTCTACCACCCTCGTGGATAGCCTTCTACAAAATGATGTAAAAATACTCACTAGCAACCTACTAATAAGTTCACAAAGGAAAATCTAGGTGCTCGTAATACAAAGCATCCATTAGATTCAATTAAGTCTACAAAACTCGGGATTTAGACAAGAAATCCAATAATGGTCGTCTAAACCCTTTGTCGTATAAACCTAACTAAAACTAGCAATCAACCAAACAAAACATGATAATAAATGTGTCAAATTCATTGGTTAACGCATGCATAAAGGTGCACATCAATAAATATGTTATGCCTCTTACCAAAATCCCATATTTACATTGTTTTACCCGTCTCCTGCAGAAAATTTTCATTATTGAGACTAAACTCAATTTGAAACGACAAAAGAAGCTTATGGAAAAAACTACTGCGAATGCCGAGAATGCCTGCAGGAACCGGAAGGGAAAGGTGGCAGGAATAGGATGGTACATTTGTGATGTAGACAAAGGGAAGATGAAATCCACAGAACGAGCAATAGATAATTACAAGTTGATCGAAGAGGATAAATGGAGATCGCCTGAAACTCTGTTGCATTTCAATAACATATTTTGACTAATCTTACGATCATTGGGTATGTACAACTAACCGTTCTGGCATTTTCTCTCGCATGTGCCTCTTTCAGAAAATAAGGAACACGACTGGATAGCATTCCAACCAAAATACTCACACCCGTCCCACGGGGAGAAGTGGAAAGCGATCGACAAAGCCAAACTCGTTTTTTTCATGCAGTAAGTGAATCAAAATATTTAGAACCTCTCTTTTTCATCTTGGAAACGAAGAGACGTGTTCAAATAACTGAAACATCATATCATTCACCTCTGCCAAATAACAAGAAAAATCTTTGAATCGCAAATCGTCAGTAGACATCAAAGCTATATGCAAGGAGAAAAAAGCACTACAAGGCCTGCATAGAATTTCTCTTTGATGTTTGAAAGATCTGAGAAGTGGGATATTGCTTCTTTCATAGAAGAAGTGATCAAGCTAATCACAAGAAGTAGGCATTGATCACAAGTCTCAACTATTGCAGTGCGAAGAAGATGCACAACCTTCAAAGCACTGCTGTTGATTAGCTGTAGCTGACGGATTGCTTGAGGGATGAAATATTGAAGAGGGAATCCTCACATTACAAAGCCGTCTAGTGAAACATTAGATCTTAGTCCCAAGTTGTAGGATGGGCTGAACAAGTAGCCTATGGAATTCACCACTCGGTGCTTAAATTCTTTGCGCCACTTCTTTGTTGTAACTCTAAACCAGGTGTGCCTAACCAATGATCACTGGAACACAATTTTTGACAGTAGAGAAGGCAAAATCTACAGTGCTCTAAGATTTTTTTTTTTTTAAAAAAAGAATATTAGCAGAGATCATGTTTAATTCCAGCAAATGAACGGTCAGACTAAATCAATACTAAATCAATCAATCTTAACCCTCAACAAAAGGCATGAAATGGCCATGAAATGCAAGTATGTATATTTATGGTTGAATTTATGTGGTGATGGAAAGGATTGATGAGTAAGAGCTTATGTAAATCTAAATACAAATTAGACGGAATTTAAATACAAATTTATAAGTACTATTACTCAGACAAATCATCGAACACATTGTGTGTGTTATCATTGAAATTGCAAAAGAACCAAAGAGTAAAAATGAATGAACAAATGAATTCACAGAGAAGCTCAAATATTGACTTAAATGGGATGAAATTAGAGCAGGGGAAAAAGATACAATGGCAATGGCCAAAAAAATGAATTCACTATAGACAAAAAAAGGAAACCGGAATTACCAAAAGACTGAGATCGGACTATAAGCATCAGGTAGGTGAAGGATATGAAATTCAAAAGAGGTCAAGCCACCGGCGACCTGCACACAACCTAGAGTAACCGGAGGCAAGTTTCACCAATAGAAAGGGAAGCAGAGAGATAAAGTAGGGAGATGACCGGGTACCTTGAAATTGTTGGCCACCGAGAGTAGGAGGTTTTCCATTGGAGAGGAAGAAAGGATGAAGCATAGTGGAGGAAGGAGGGGATCAAAGGAAGAGAAGGGTTACCGTACCGATACCTGTACAAAAAAAAAGAACTCGTGTTTTTAGTATAGAATAGATATGTGTTTTTTATTAGATTTATTACTCTCAAGTCCAAACTAAATTTAAAATTTTCTACTGCCAACGGTTAGGGATGAACGAGGACTTAGAGAAAGATAAAGGACTTGGGACATACTAAGTAAGGCGACAAAGAGAAAGGATCACTCCAACCGTTACAAGGAAATGTTTGTTAGACTTGAGGCCACACATGCACTTCCCAATCACACTAGGAGAAATTATGGAAGCACATTGTCAAACAAGTTGAAGGATACAAGGAAAGCACCCATCGAACAACCAGTAGTCAAAGAAATAGTTGTGTACCTTGACTGTCTAGTCAGGAACATCAAAGCAATGGGTGCAGTGAAAATTCTTTTCAAGCTTGAGGACCCAAAGGATTTCATCAAGATGGCCATGTGGATAGATCAGCCATGTAATAGTGACGGTAAGAACAATGAGGAGGTATTACACTTCTACCTTACACCATCAACGATTATTGTCTCTTCTTGTTTTTTTTTATAACATTTCAATCAATTATATAACTTGCTTGTTTTATCGCAAACTTGACAAAATGGTGAGGAAGTGGACCTCTTCATCAAGTACATACAAAGTGAGAAGATTATCGTGCGAGGGGGGTCATACAAAGGCCACGGCAGAGGGTGCACCCTGAAGGAAGTGTAGCTCGCATCCAAGTGTGCGAGCCAATTCCGCATGCAAAGGCGATGATTGCCATCCGCCAACCATCAATTCAACAATGTCGAGGAGGCATTGGGGAGCATGGTTGACTGGCCTCAGAATTTGATTGGCTTCAAGAAGACCCCACAACCGAACATTGCAAAAAAAAACAAACAGAAGAAGAAGGCTGGTAAGATGGCCGAAAAAAGTCATGGTAAAAATGCAGGAGAGGAATCGCATGAGGAGGCCGAGATAATTATATCAAGAAGGGATGAGGTCAACATTACATTTATGTAACACTTTTTAATGTCACGTATAGAATAATCATAAATTTGCATGTTCTCATTATTTTCATCAATAACAATACCATCCAACTCCAGCTACGGGAGCCGCAAGATAAGACTTGGAGGAAAAACACCTTTGAAATTGGTACGCCCAACATAGTCACTATGATTTGAAATCCTCATTAAAATATACAAGAAAATCCTTATCTTGGAATGTACTTTTTTTTTAATCTGCATTGTCAACAAAATAGTGGGGAGAGATCAAATCATAAGATAGTACATCGACAATGTCAATGCTATTTTAGAGAGACGTGCAGGCGGTCGTAGAGGCCTCTTCATCCGTCTCCCAGACTTCACCATCGGTATAAAGGAGTACAGGTGTTCAATTGGACTGGATACACTCATCAGTTTCAGGATGAGGCTTTACATTGAGTGGGTAATTTCTTTTATGTCCATCAAACAAATGAAAATTTGGTTGGGTAAGTAATCGACATGCAGTTCCTTTTTTAAACATTTCTATTTTGGATTAGTGTTAACCGTTCATATTATTTTAGGTACTAATGGGACCAGATCGACATAGCTAACTGCAGCCGCCTCCAATTTGTCCCATCTTCCTTGGGCGGGTAGACCACTTCAGAGGCAAAAAACGGTTGCCAGCGTTAATGGAATTTTCCGCCCCCTGAAATCTTAAAAAAGATGAAATCTACATGGTCCCCTACCATATAAGGTAAGCCACTACATCGATTTCTAGTACTTCATATATCATCTCTATTCAATCCTACAACCTTAACTCGTGTTACATTGATAACAGCGCACATTGGTTCCTTGTCCTCATCCATCCTAGTTCAGATGGCGTTTTCACAATTGACTCCTTGAAGAAAAGCATTAGACTCTCCCATACGATATGCTAAATCGTTATCTCCGGGTAATCTACTAATTAACTGTGTTCTTTATATATTACATTTCAAATATTTCACCAAATTTGCTCTACAACCAAATTCTGTTCATTATACTTTCGCGGGATTGTACAAAAATATCTCAGGGAAGTGAGAAAGACATAACCACCTCCCAAATATAATTGGAGAATGTCAAACTTGGAGATATTTGTTCATTACAAAATTAAGCGTAAGAGCCACCTGATGCAATATGAAATCTAACAAAAAATTATTTCCATGCAGCACAAAGAACAACGAAGTTTATGGGAATTCGATCACTATGACATGTTGTGCATGGAGAAACTAGCCCTTTGACGCACGAAAACCAACATTCTAGATGTAAATCACTAACATTAAGCATGAAACTGCCAATATAACCATGCAAAATGATAAAGTGCCAAACTAACCCAAACTTTTTGACAAAATGTGCAATTATAATCTTTTGTGTCATTTCTGGCGTTGACTAAAAAATAAGGCATTGACCGAAATTGAAAATTTTGAAATACCTCTGTGCTTTAAGCAGAAATTTGTATGCCCATTTTACCACTTCATGATAAAAATGACTATCCCTTTTTTCCAAAACAAAACAAAAAAATCTTTCTTCTTATTCAATCCCCAACCCCATCATGTGCAGTCTCAACCACATGTCAAGACTCAATACCCATTTCATGCATCCATCATCACAGGCTCCAGTACCAAATCACCTCAATGGCCTTTTACCCAAACTCAAGTGTCCAATGCTTCCCCCGTACAACAACATTAATTTCACCAACAGAACCCATTGTTGAGCAACTTGAATAAACATAGACTAGTGATTCACTCTGGTCAACACCCAGTGCAGAAATATGTACAACAGCCAATTTCTAGCTCATCAGCAGGGAAGTGCCGCTACGTCGACGACAACGTCACGTCGGACTGCACCGCTCATTCCCTTGATCTCCCGATGAATCTCGATGTTCGGAGGTGGTAAGCGTCTGATTATATCCTGCCCAAGACCGCATTATCATCAGCGACAACCGGAGATATTTCATATACGACAAAAAATGGGGGAGGGACTAGTGGATTCCTGAAAAGAACAAAAAATATGATAGGGGTTGGAGGTTGCACTGGCGTTGAAGGAGGAGGGCAGTGGATTTGTGGCGACTGGGGAGTTGGAGAAACGGGTGATGAAGTTGATGGATGAAGAAGGAGGGAGGTTGACTAGGGAGAGGAAATGGTTTTGCGGGAGAAGAAAGGAAAAAATAAAGGCGTTATAGTCTTTTCAAAAAAATCGTTTTCTCTATTTTTTTATTCAAGGGGTAGAATGGATTTTTCACTAAAATCCGTCCAAACTTTCTGTTGGCTATTGAAGTCAAAGCAACATAAGGTTAATTTGACACATATATCAATAAGTTAACATTAGTTTGACACTTTTTGATCTTACAGGATTATATTGAAACTTTCGTTAAAAAATTAGAATTATTTTACCATTTTTCTCAAAAATTATAAACCATTGTTCAATGGAACTATTAATGGTAGTTCCTATACTCCTTCTGTTTCTCTATAAGTGGCACCATATATTTAGGTGCTTGAATTTAGGTGGAGAAAATGAGTGGATGAAATTGAATGTAGAATGTAAAAAGTAGAATGAGTGGATGAAATTGAA
>JAULKM010099332.1:0-10922 GCA_032355605.1 Rubia tinctorum
ACTTCACCTGCCATACCCCCCCACACACACACACAAAGAATTCAACATAATACCTGGAATTTGTTTTCATTAATGGCATATAGCATTTCCTCCTTTTCCTTAACCATATCAGCCAATCAAAAACCTGTAACAAATTCATAAACGATATTTAAAAAGTGATATGAGCAATGTAATGAATCTAAATATATCAAAACACTAACCTTGTAAAGAATCAGGTGGAGGGAAAAGGTTGAATCTGGATGTTATAGATATTTATAACAGAGTGCAATACAAGATATTGCCCAAATCTTAGTACGTTATTGGATACTACAAAGTACAAAGAAAGACATGAGATAAATAAATAAACAGGGTTTATAAAAGTTTAAGAAGTTGATAGAATAAAAAAATTGCGTCTTACTTTAAAATTTGGTGAAAGAAAACAATTATTTTACGATTTTTTCACTCTTTATAAAAAATTATTCACATTTACCGTCATTTATTGTAGAATTTATTGTTTGTATTTAATGTAGCATTTACACCTCTTCGGAACCCCTATAAGAGCATATCCAATGGTGAGCTACACCATCTTATAGTTTGTCTTTTCATGTCACTTTTCAAGCGAGTGAATTGTCAACCTACACACTTCTCAAATGGTTGTATATATTCTTTAAAGCTGATAGGTCCCGCATATTCAATTTTTAAAATGATTTAAAATATAATTATTTCATAGTAATTAATTTAATTCTAGTAAGAAAGTGATTTTTTTTAAAATTACATACAAGCAACCAAATTACATATAAACATCCTAATTTAGGACTTCACTAGGAGGTACCACCATTGAATCTATTGAAGCTCAGTGGAGCATGAAACTCCATCCATTTAAATTGCTATGAACGCCCTCCCCGAGAACACACAAATGTTGCACCACTATCGAACCGCTGCCACCAAAACCGGAACCACCACGATCTCACCATTATCGACCACCTGCAGGTTGGGAAACCATAGTAGGGATCACCTACACAGTCCCATGTCGCTGACTAATCCCCATTAAGAAATTGGTCTAATATTCACAATTCTTGACGGAGGTGTGTTTTGAACTTTGGACCTCTCATTATAGAGAGTGTGGATTATCACTAAACAAGGCCAATTCATAGTAAGAAAGTGATTTTATTTTTATTTAATGCATATTATATTAATGGCATCCGACATCTAGCGGTATGCTTTGTTGAGCGATACCGTTTAGCAAGCACCATATGTGGCATCTGCAACAATAGTGAGAGATCCGCCTATAATTTTTTTAAATATTGCAAGCATTACCAAAAGTAGCACTATTGGTAATGCTCTAATCCGTCTCTTTTCCTAAACCCTAATTATACCTTCTTCCTCAGGGAGGTTGTCGCTACACACCACCATCACAAGTGCCCTCCCCACCTAAATCCCACTCTCCCAACACTATTACTCTCCTTCCCATACCTCTCTTGAGATAGATCCACGTGGTGGAAAGAAAGTGGTCACCACAGTGAAGCTTAGATGATCACCGGCGCAACGCTCGAGTCACAGCGGTGCAATGCGAGACAATTTGAGTCTACATGGCACTACCCGGGTCACGACGGAAAGTGGGTCGTGGATCATGGCGGAACTCGAATAAGGCCGACTCATATTGGTTCACCAACCAACACTCACAGTGATAGATCCGCTCACTAGAGACTTTCACGACAGTATACTGGCAACATTTTAATAAATGAATTCTCTTTATTGCGGGGATCAACAACATGACGACGGAATAAAGTGTATTTTCGGTTATGTAATGATGTGATGACATCAACGCTACTCGTATACAATCTTTCACATAGAGCTCCAAACAGAATGTCGCAAAAGCCACTTTTTACTCATCTATATATACCTTATAAGCTCCAGAATATTGATGATCCCATCCAACCTAGCCTTGGATTTCTTGTCAATTTATTCCCCATCAAACTTAAGGGGGGTTAAACTTTGAGAATCGTTCTAACGCTTGATATTCTCCTTGGCCTTGGCGTTGTTACATTCTTTCGATGACAGTAGTCATATGGTTAATTACTCTGGCTATCTAAGATTCCAAATCAGTCTCTGGATTTGGTCGTTTGGATTCGGGTTGGTTTCCGCATAATTTAGGATAACATCATTCCTAATCTCAGGGTTCGGGTTGGGTTTCAAAAATTGCTTCTTCGAGGCGGTATCAACATTGATTACTCGCATTTCAGATAAGATACAACATTTACTAAAGTTAATATTGATAAATCCTAACTCTATGAGTGAGTGGTCATTACCCTTCACGTTGAACTTGTAATTAGTACTAGTATTATGTAAATATTATGTGTGCAATGACTTAAGGAAATAAACGTGATTTATCATATTAGTTCAAAGGATCTAATCAAACACAAATAATGGGTGTTCTAACAATAAAATTCATAATCCTATAAATTACCAAAAAATAAAGTTCTTGAAAATTGCACTTATTACTCTAGATGTGTGATACAACCAAAACTAAACGTCTTCAACCAAAGAATGTGTTTATTTGTTATCTTAAATAGGGTCTTCATTGCTCTCGTCATTGTCCTCAAGAAAATTGGTATGGTTAGGGGGCTCTACACACCCCCTAAGTTCCTCAACTGCTCCAAACATTTGATAGGTGAAATAAATAATTTGGTTTTAGGCAGTATTCAGTCCACTCTTTACATCCTCCAGTTGTTTACTTAGTTCCCTGGCCTTTTATTCAACTTTGAGCGGTTTACTTAGTCTATCATTTTCATCACTCACACCATGCAAGTCAGTTTCAATGGTAAGGACTTGTTCATCCAAGTCTGCCACTATCTTCCTCAGGGTATTTTGTTCCCTAATTAGGTGGTTAACCACATGGTTTGGGTAACACTCAGCTCTAGGTCAATTTCTTGTCACTAGATTCCAAATCATCCTAATTCCTCGAGTTCCTCTAAAAGATATTGCTCGTACGCGGTCATCTAGGGACCATGATTCCCGCATCACATTATAATATAAAGTTAGTCAAGTACCACGTTCTCACCCTAAATGTTTTTTGAGAATCTAAGTCACCACAACCTATTTACCCGGATTTTTTTATGAGATTGTTTTCTCTGAGGCCCATAACCTTCACTCTAATACCACTTGTAACACCCTGATCTACAAGTGCTAGTACTTACATTACCATACTTAAAACTCAACAATAACTGATGTTCACATCGGAAGTTTAGAATCTTAACATAAAGATAAATTATAAAGGATGGAAATTCTTCTAGTTAACTAAGCAGAGCTACAAGTAATAGCCTCAGGCATCCTCCACAATTTATTTGTCTCCTCACAGCATACCTATTGCTTAATCTAAAAGTTTTTAAAAAAAATAATGGGGGTGAGCTTTCGCTCGAGAGGGTTCCATGACTGAAACCTTTAATGACATGTATAAAATATTATACATGGATGAGATTCAGAAAGTCTAATGTTTTCTAATGCACTGGTCAATAAATGTGTCATGTACAAACCATTAATTTACCAAAAGCAATGTAGAAAACAATAAACAGTAAACGATAACAATCTTATGGGTCACAGAGTGAATCCATTGTATCATATCCATTAACATTCCTATTGGTCACAGGGAACCCATAGTATCAGAATTCAGTAGCACTTCAGTCGTATGGGTCACAGAGTGATTCCATAGTATCAGTATTCACTAGTTGTTTTGTTTTATGGGTCACAAAGTGAACCAATAGTACCAGTATTCAGTTATAGTAACAATCTTATGGATCACAAAGTGAACCAATTGTATCAATATTCAGTTCCAATTTTATGCAATGCATAAATGAAGTTTCAGTAACTGAAAAGTCAACCAAAATAAACAAAAAATAAATAAAATCTAAAGTCAATACTTTGCAACAATTTTATGCAATTCAATAAAAAAATTTAAATAAATGAAGAATCAATTTAAATAACTAATTAAGTAAATAAAATATATTTTCTTTGCAAGAAATCTTAAAATTATTTCAAAGATTTAGTTAAAATTTAGAAACTATCACCTTTCTTACAACTAATGATATACGTTTTTCTTCGAAGAAATGGTTAACAACAAAAGTGACGGGGTAAACTCACAAGGTTATTTGTCAGTTGCGGTCTACCTAGGGCCAACCCTATAGGGAAACAAGTGAAACGTTCGCCCCAAGCCCCCAATTTACTAACTATACAAGGGCCTCATTTTTTAAAGTAAAAAAATGAACAGTGTATGTAGAAAAAATAGAAATTTTACAATTCTCAATTAGCCACCTCAATATTATTCTTATCTTTTTCATATGAGGCCCAATTATATTAATATTACATACCCTGAATATTATATGTGGAGTCTAATTTTTCAATTTGTTTTAGACCCCTAAAAGTTTAGGACTGGTACTGGGTCTACCTAGTTCTTTCCAACAACCTACTCCTTGTTCCTAAGCTAGTTATATTCTTCCTTCTCTCTGACCTAATGGTGTGTTTTGGGTAAAGATGTTTTCGACTAAAATCTCTATTGGTGAAATTTGGACTTTATCCTAACGTTATGGTACATGATGAAGAATTATCACCTGTGAATCCAACAATTTTAGTTGGGATCAAACTTATACTAGAGTTGAACTTTGATGTAGTAATTTCCAATACCACTTCTAGACTTGAAATCTACAGCCGACGTTATCGAGGTTGACACATGTATCTTTTGATTTGTTTGGGATTACTTGCTCATAATTTTACTGTCTTATACATTGTTTTTTTGGTCACATGTGAATCAACTTGTTCTCAAATTATGAGTGTATGTAAGCTAAAAAATTAATATAAGCAACTAAATATGCATGCTTGTATACACATAATATTATATGTGCCATTGGAAGACCTTATATGTATACCATTTTTTGGAACTTCGTCCTTTTGATTTTCTTGCACATGTTACTTTCATTACAAGTATAAGAACAAAACTATAAGCATGCGTCATAAGACATATTCAAAAAAAATGTGTACCTTGTGATGCCTTCTTTTTCATAAGTTTCACATGCAGATGGATCCCTTTTCGTTGAACTTGGTGGCTTATTTCTTGGATGACCTCTCTGTGACCTTTGAAAAGGCTTCTCCAAATTAGTACATTCGGGATAAATAATTTCATAAAGGCCACTAGCATATACTCCTTCTGTCCAAGAAAAAATGGCACCGTTTCTTTTTTGTCCATCGCAGCAAAAATGATACAATTTGAAAACGACTTACAATGGCAAATGATGTGTTGTAAAATTTTCACAATGTCCTTTTTAACTTCAACAACTTTCACACTTGGCATACTGTTTCCCAAAATATCTCTACTCTTCACACGTATTCCCCGCCACATCTGTTTTCATAAAAAACGAGCAAAAATTAATTGTACGATTTAATTCGGGGTGGATGGAGTAGTATATTTTCGCATCTGAATGGTGCCTCACTTCATCAAATAAGTCATTAAACCATTGTGAAGATGGTTATCTTTAACTTTGATGCTCTCTGGTTTCTCGGGGCTCTATATCGAGAGTCTTCCGGAAATCATGAATGTTAAGTAAATCAATCAGAATTTTAATAGTCGCAATTGCATTCAGCTCGTGAGTACAAGGTAAGCCAAAAATATTTCTCATCTCACATCCACAATTTTCAACATCACTGCCAGTATATTGAAGGTGCATCCTACATTTGATCTCAATTAGAGAAATGGTACATTAAAATAGCTAAAACTATAAACGACCGAACAAAAGACAATTGACGATATGATGAGGAATTATTGTTCTTGACTTTTCTGTTTGACCAATGATCTCATTAAGATGTAACTCAGCTAGATGATGAATTTTGGGAAATATCACGTGAAATGCACCAGTGGCAGTTCCTACCTAATTCTTCGGTCGAGAGTGTGCGCTTTCAACCCTGAAAAATCCATTATAATAATCTAAAGTTGCTTTATAATAAATAAATAAATAGAATATATAGAGGTAAAAATTTACATGTGTTGTGATATGTGCCCCAAAATGAAGTACTCCATTTGTCCCAACTTAAATTGCAGAGGAAGAAATATTTTTCTGAATTTTTTAGAAAGCGTAAAAAGACTATATTATCCTCCTACCATCACCAACACCCACCACCATCTCCCTTCACTAAACAAGCATCATGCAAACACCACTAATCACCACCACAACAAAGCAATGTTTTAATTTACAATATTGGACAAAATTTATAATAAAAAATCCTCACAAAGAACCGACTTTGCCCATTATAATTCATGATAAAATCTCATAGTATCAAAGTTCCAGAGCAGTTGCGTTCCCATTGTGGTCGACTCCTCCCATCGTCGCTTCCTCCCATTGATGCATCCTCCTATTGTCGCCTCCTCCCATCATTGCCTCCCTGCATTCATCACGTCTTCGCCACTCTCGTCTTCTCGTTGTCCTCACCGTCCTCTCATTCTCACCTTCGCTCTAGTTGGGTATGCATCCTCTTCATTGTCGATTCAATTACAACTGAAAGAAGATATATGGTTCTAATTGGGAAGGGGTGACGACTATCTTGGGAAGAAGATTAACAAATTACTAAACAATAAACTGAGTGATAGGTAATTTGAGGAAGAAACTGAGTGATAAAAATAAGAAGCTAGGCGATAGGGTTAAGAAGTTTAGCTATAATTTGAATACTTGGATTTGATTAAGTTAGCGGATTTGATTTAGTTATGTTAATTCATTGTAGAATAAGGTTAGTTAATTGTAGAAATCAACCTTTAATTTGGGCAAAGATCATAACCAATAAGAATTATCCATAATCAATAAGAAGATATCCTTCCAATTTTTAAGGGTAATATTATTTTCTACAATTAGTATTGTTATTTTTCTAAAATTGGAAAATATGCAACTTATGTTGAGACAAATCAAAATGAAAATTGTGTAGTTTAAACTAGGTCAATGGGAATATGTTTTTTTCCAAACTAGTACAAATATCTTTCGATGCAGCGACAACAATGTTTTGTAAGCATAACCAACATCTGCTTTCAGTTTGGGACCCCATGCTTCCAAAAAAAAATTCAACAGTATTGTTATAACCAAATAGTGTTCAAGAATGGACTATTTTGGCCCACCTTATCAAAATAACAACAACAACTTCTTTGTTCTTAGTTCTATCTGTAACTTATTTCTCTACATTTTTCGCAATGTGCCTCTTGCAAAGCAAATGTGTTACACTAGAAAAAATATTTCGCAATGTTCATAAAGACCAATCCTTTATTAGTGACAGTCACTCATGGACAACCGGACTATTGCCAGGGCTAGATTATATATTAACTTTACACATCGCTCATAAATAACTTTCAGTTTTTTTAAAATTTAAAGTATACAAAAAAGAAATCTGATTCTCTCTCCACTGTGGGCTAATCCACCTAGAACTATGTGTGTTCTGCGCCATTTTTCTCTTTCCGATTCTGGTACGTTTTGATCAGTGCCGCCTATGGGTAGAATAGGGAAAAAGAATTTGGGGAAGAAGACAGTGGTCAGGTCGAGCAAACGAGATGCAGAGGAGAAAAGTGAATTGGAGAAGGTTCGGGAAGAAACTACGAAGGAGATAAAGGGGATCCTAAATGGAGAAAAGGGTACGAATAAAGTTAATCAAAATTCGGTGGAAGCAAGTTAAAATTCACAGAAATAATCGGAGGAGGAGGGAAAATTCACAGAGAAGAGTAAACAATTTGAGAAGGGCGAAAGCTCCAAAGCAAGAGAAGGCAAAAACTCAAATTTGGGAGAAAGAGTGGAAATCGGGGATGAAGTAAAATGGAGTATCCTATTTGACAGGGAGGAAGATGAGGTTAAATTCTATGAGCCGATTGAAGTGGACGGACTGAAGATGGGTGAAATTACTCTGGAAGATGTTGAGGAGAGCTCGCAGCAATGGAGTACAACGGTCATATGCAGAATTCTGGGCGTTAATCCTCCATTCAAGGTAATCGAAGGTTTTTTCTTTAGAATTTGGGGAAAGAAAGTTATGAAAGTATGGATGTTTGATAGAAGTGTCTATTTGATAAGGCTGATGAGTCTGGATGTTAAGAAGGAAATTGTTGAAGCTGGAACTGTATTCTTTGATGGGAAGCCAATTGTTGTAAATCCCTGGTCTGCTGACTTTGATTTTTCTGAACCAGTAAGAATGCCTGTATGGATTCAACTGCTCAATCTCCCCATAGCTTACTGTAAGCCCCATAGGAAAAACCAATTTGTCTAGACAAAGCTACACAGCAAAATGACAGACTGGCATATGCAAGGATTATGATGGAAGTGGAAATAGGTGGAGATATACCTGAAAAGGTGCTATATCTGAATGAGCATAGAGTCATCATGCAGCAGAAAACAACCTATGAGTGGAAGCCAGTGAAATGTATGGAGTGTAATCAGCCAGGTCATTCCAAAACTGAATGTAGAGGAAATGCAGAAGTGGAAGGGGATAGAGCAAAAAGGAATTGGAAAATTTATATTCCAATAAAGCAAAAGGAAGATAGAAAGGAAACTGGAGCTAAAAATGCTGAAGTAAGACAAGTTGGTGATGACGAGGTAAGGGAAGCTGGTGATCAAATTGAGACTGGAGGAGTATCAGTAGAAGTAAGACATGAGAATGAGAAGAATGGTGGCATCAGGGAAAGGTCTTTGAAGGATAAACCACCAGATGGAAAGTAATTGGCTGATATGGAATGTTAGAGGGTTGAATAAGTCTAGTAAGCACAGCATAATCAAGAAGGTTTGTTTACAAAACAATATTGGTTTGCTGGGATTACTGGCGACAAAAATAAGAAAGAAAAAGAAAAAGAAGTTTGGAAGAGCATTGGATTAGATTGGGAGTGTGAAACAAATGTGGAGGTGGCAACAGGTGAGAGAATTTGGTGATGTGAAGAAATGATCTCTTTGGAGTTGAACTACTGAGTAAGGGAGAGCAGTGGATTGATCTTGAGGTCTTGATCAAAGTCTCAAATATAAGCAGTTTTTGCACCATAGTGTATGGATATAATACTGGGCAGAAAAGGGAACCTCTTTGGCAATTTCAGAAAAGTTGTGATGGAAGGAACATGCCATGGCTGATTGCAGGAGATTACAACTCTCTACTGGAATTTAACGACAGAGTGGGTGGGATTCCAGTAGAAGAAAAGGAGAAAGAAGATTTTCAGAACACAGTGGAAGTATTAGAGCTGGAGGAAATTAAAACCACTGGATGTATGTACACATGGAGCAATAGAAGAATTGGGACAGAAAGAGTTTTTAGCAGACTGGACAGAAGAATGGTGAACCAGGCATGGAATAGAAGGCTGGAGAAAGTAATATGTGAAGTGAAGAGTGAAGTAATGTCATACCACCTGCCACTCTTAATCAGGTTTGGTATGGGAAGCAAAAATCTAAGTAGACCCTTCAAGTACTTCAATATATGTTCTCTGTCTCGACTATTTGAAAGTACTGTGAAGCAGGTGTGGAGCAACATAAAAGTGGATTCTCTGTGTGATTTGGTTGTAGTGCTAAAGGCCTTACATAGACTACTTGCAAGCTTAAACAAGAGGGAGCTTGGTGAAATTGGTGAAAGGGTGGAAAATAAATCAAGGGAATGGGAGTATGTCCTTGAAGAGCTGAATGAGGATCCACTATCCTCAGAAAAATAGCAGATAGAGAGTAAAGCAAAGAAAGAGCTAGAAAAGGTGCAATTGGCAGAATACAGGTTCGTACAACAGAAATCAAAGTTACAATGGCTTTGTGATGGAAATAGACCTTCCAGACTGTTTTATAAAGCCTTGAAGACAAGACAGAGGAAGAACAACATTTTCACTCTTAAAGTCTGTGATGAAGTTCTGTCAGATCAAAAGGATATTGAGACAGAATTGGTGAAGCATTTTAAGCAGCTATTGGGAAATAAAGATATAACAAGAAAGCTAGATAGGAGTATTGCAGATTATGGAGGAAAGTTGAATGTAAGTTAGCAAGCAGCACTAATACAACCAATAGGAGATGAGGAGATCAAACATGCTCTAAAAGGGATACATTCTTCAAAGAGCCCAGGGAAAGATGGATTTACAAGCTAGTTTTCCAAAGATATCTGGAATTTTGGAGGAAGAGATGTGATAAAAGCAGTAAAGGGGTTCTTTTATGGTGAGGAGATCCCAAGTGAATTCAGCAATACAGTCATTGCTTTAATACCCAAGGTTGCTGTGCCTGACTACAGACCTATTGCATGCTGCTCCACAGTCTATAAATTGATTACTTAATTTATTTGTGCTAGATTGAGAATAGTGTTGCCTGATATAATAAGCACAAATCAAAGTGCTTTTTATAAAAGGTAGGCATGTTGGTTATACTCTTTTATTAGCATAGGAATTGCTTCACAGATATAAAAATGAAAATATGAAGCCCAGCTGTGTGATGCAATTAGATATAAGCAAGGCTTTTGATAGCATAGAATGGGAGTTTTTGAATGATTGGCTGAATGCTCTAAGCTTCCCTAGTAGAATGATTGACTGGATTCTGAGATGTATAAGGGGTTAAACCTATTGTTTGTCTTTAAATGGCTATTACACTGAAAGTTTTGCCCCTAAGAAATGGGTTAAACAAGGGGACCCTATGTCCCCTTGTCTGTTTGTATTATGTATGGAGTACATGACCAGAATGTTAAACAAGGCACTGGGGATGAAACAAATAGACTATCATAAAAAATGTGGCAGGACTGGGGTTCACTCACTTTTGTTTGTTGATGATTTGCTGAGTTTTTGTGCTGCTAACAAAAAATCAGTGGAGAAGGTTCAGACATTACTTGAAGACTTCGGGAAGTTGACAGGATTGGGGATTAACAAAAGCAAATCAAAAATTGTGTTTTCAAAGATGAATGAAGAAGAGCAGACTGGTCTAGCTTCAATTTTG
>JAULKM010099333.1:0-10921 GCA_032355605.1 Rubia tinctorum
AGTATATGGATAGTGAACTATAACTACATTTTCATTGTATATTTTGTATCATATGATACTTAAGATTTAGAAAAATTTGGAAGTTTAGCGGAATGAACAACATCGACACAGGGGGTGTAGGTGTGATATTCGAAAACACTACCAAACATTTTCTAAATCGGGGCTTGCAGTAGGCAACCAATTTTAAGTTTGCATTAGGCAACCATTTTACCAAAATAGGAACTTCATGTACAAATGGCCCAATTATAGACCACGATTTTGATGTAACGATAGTTACATAGGCTTTGAGAACCTTATAAAATCTCCCCCATTTTTTGGGTTTCTTTAAAAAAAAGTAGTGGTGCAAAGAAAAGTGTAAAAAAATTATTTGATGAGATTGCAAATGCTTGAACTGTACATTACTATAAATTTTCTTTGATCATGATGTTTGACTTATACCGTTGTTGATTGGTGGGTTTTGTAGGGCAAACATGAACAATAGAGTAATGCCTTATTCAGATTATCGTAAAACAGATGGACATTAATATTTTATTAAAATTAGTGATTTGTACATTGAACTCTTGACTTCTCGACCATTACTGGAAGTTTTGCACACTGAATGAATATCATCGTTTTTGTATCAAAATTTGATTACTTACAAGTAATATCATACAAATTAACTTATATTAACATAATTGTTGTCCAAAGCGCTTACACTATTGCATTATTGAAAATTTCTTTCTACTAGTTATGTAAATCCAAAATATTAGAAATGGAAGCAATATGTATTTAACAGGAGCAGATGACACAATCAGTTTTTCCCATGCATTACCCCAACTACGCAAGTCTTCTGATTGTGTGATTTACATAACAGAAACGCGTACGACAACGATTCATGAGAGTTCCGAAAATCATTCGACATCCTAATTAGATTGAATTATCATGTCTTCATAAGCACAAAAATTTAAAATGCAAAATCCTATTCTTCACCCTCTATTAAGGAATATAAATATTACTTGTAATTGTAATTAGATTAGATTTCCTTTTCCTTTTATGTATAGGTACTTTATACCTCTGTATAATGTACCCCAAATCATAAATACAATCAAAGATTATTCTCATTATTTTCCTCATGTTATTAGAACCTAAAACCCTGAAACCTTAACGAAAATTCCGCTGCCATTGTTGAGCTGCTGCCGCTGCCCAAAGCCGAACACGTCTGTCAACAAGCGCCGCCGTCCACTGCCGCTGCTTCTTATCTATTTCCGTCCTCTGATCCACAGTAGTTTCCGATGATTTCCGTTATCATCCGACGTTGTTGCTATGATCCATGCACTGCTGCCATTTGTGTCACTCGTCTCCGCGCTGTTCCTACCTATTTGTTTACCGTCAGTATCCCTGGTAGCCTCCAATCTTCTCCAATGTCGAATCTTACACCTGGTTTTGGATCCGGTCCCGAATCTGAATTTGCCCGTGATGCCGCCAAGAGTGCTCGCAACCCTGCCGAAGCTGAGGCCAACAAGCTACATAATCTCAGTGCCACCCATGTTGCAGCTTTACTCAAACAATTTCAATTTCATTCTAGAGCTTGGCTATCTGTACCTGTTGGTTGATTTGTGAATTCTTTGTACTACCTTGGTTCTTTTGACGGTCCCGGTTTATCCACCTGTCTCGTCATACTGAAGGGTGAAGAAAATTATCTTGAATGGACTAATGCCATCTTTAGTGCTATGCTTTCGAACAAGAAGATTGGTTTTTATTGATGGAACCAATACAAAACCCCGGTGATTATATTGATGCAGATGATTGGCTAGGAGTTAATGCTACTCTTGATTGTTGGATCTTACAGACTGTGGATCCACTATTACGTTCTTCTACCAGCTACTTTTCCACGGTTAAGGAATTGTATGATGATCTTAAAGCACAATTTATTCTTGGGAATGGTCCAAAAATTCTGTAGATGCGTGATGATATACAGAACCATCGACAGAATGGTCAGACTATTTCCATTTATTTTGGCAAGCTGGAGAAGCTATTTGATGACTGCAACTCACTTCTGCCTTCTTTAGTTTGCAACTATGAAGCTAGCAAACTACTGTGCATATGCATCCATGCTGCTGGTGCCTTCTAAGAACGTGAGAAAGATACGATCTATCAATTTCTCCTCGATCTAGATGAAGGTTATCAAACATTGCAATCAAACATTATGACTCTTGATCCACTGCCACCTGTCATGCGTGTACATGCTCTTATTGCTTAGGATGAGAATCACAAATTCGTCATTCGGTCTTGCGAGCCTTTAATTGACTCCATCACATATACGGAACAATGCCCAGCACCTTTGGGTTCTTCGCCAGTTTCTCTCACTTCAGCTGATCGCAAGAATCTCATCTGTATTCATTGTCATCGCAAGGGTCATGACAAAGCTTCCTGTTTCAAGATCATATGCTATCGAGAATATTTTACGAAGATAAGAGAGAGAGCCAACCCCTCCAAGAAGATGGTGCCAGCTCAGCCAATTTCCGCCGTTGGGAATGGCATTCCGGCCACTGGCGTCCGCCCGCTTCCAATGCCATTTTTCGTCGCTGCAGTTTCACCGTCAGTTTATGCGGCCGCGGCCTCCAACAGTGCCCCTAACCAATTTTATTTTGGTCCTTCTCTGTATGATGCCCAATGAAGTACGAAACTACATTTATTTAATTAGTTTAATGCAGTGTCTGACCATGAGTAATGTAAGTCTACTTTACCATGGATTATCAATTCGGGAACCTCATATCATGTGACTGGAGACAAGGATTCTCTTATTGATATTACTACTTCTATCGATTATGTGAATGTTATACTACCTGATGGATCCGTGTCATATTCTCCACAATATGGTTATATTTGCTTTAGAGATGTTACTCTTACTCATGTACTCTACATACCTACTATACGATGCCATTTATTACCATTTTCTAGATTGTTATTTGCATTAAAATGTCTAGCTTTGATTATTGAAAATTATTGCATTTTATAGAAAATCAATTCGAGGACTATGATTGGCGTTGTGAACAGCAGGGAAGGGGAACATTGGCTTTGTCTGCAAGATATGCGGGTTCGTCCTCATATTCTGCAGTCTATTCTGATAGTTGCTTCAATTTTGTCATCCAATTTATGTCATCAACGTCTTGGATACCCTTCCTCTACAAGGTTTTCTTCTGTTTCTACTCTTGATTATGGCACAAATAATATCCATGTTCCTTGCTCCGTGTGTCATAAAGACATAGTTTTTGTTTGAGTTCGACATCGACCCATGATTCAACATATCCTTTGCCTGATTCTGCTCCGCTACCTGCTTCACTGACTATGTCCTCGACGCCGCCACCTATGGTCAAGCTGCATCCTCTACGACAGAGTGTTTGCGATATTCGACCTCCTACTTATCTAGAAGATTATATTTGCTCCGTTACTGACATTAGTATCCCCACTGCTACGATCACACTTGCGCCATCACTATCCTCAAGTGGTCGCTATCCTTTAACTGATTTTGTAGATTGTGATAAATTTTCTAGTATGTATTCTAATTTTTTGAGTTCAGTAGATTCTAGTGCAGATCCCACCACTTACTCTAAGGCATTGAAGAATGATCATTGGCGTGATGCTATGATTGATGAGATTAATGCTCTTGGGCTCAATAAGACATGGACCCTGGCTTCTCTACCTCTGGTGGTTCATGGAAATCATCAGATAGAAGGAATTGACTATACTGAGACATTTTCCCCTGTTACAAAAATGTGTTTGGTTTTCCTATTTTTATCAGTTGCAATCATTCCTGGTTGGGAATTTCATCAAATGGATGTTCATAATGCTTTTCTACATGGTAATCTTCATGAAGAGGTGTTTATACGCCCTCCACCCAGTTATCCTGTGCCCCATAGACATGTATGTTGCCTTTATAAATCTCTTTACAAACTTAGGCAAGCCCCTCACAATTGGTTTGCCAAATTGGCTCAGGCTTTACGCACATTTGGTTTTGTTCAGAGCAAAGAAGATTACTCTCTCTTTGCTAATTCTAGTGGCTCAGTTTATTTGCATAACCTTTTCTATGTGGATGATTTGGTCATTGCTGGTAGTTCTTCATCACTTATCTCCGAATTTGAGAAATACTTAAGCTCTTGTTTTCACATGAAAGATCTTGGTACACTTAAGTATTTCTTGGGTATAGAGTTTGCTAGAAGATCAGATGGGATGTTTGTTTCACAACGGAAATATGCCCTGGATATTTTATCTAACACAGGTTTATCAGCTTCAAAACTGACTGATTTTCCTATTGAGCAACAACACGAACTTGCGTGTGTTGAAGGCCCTCTTTATGATGATACTGAGCATTATCGGTGCTTGGTTGGTCATCTCATTTATCTTACTATCACTCATCCTGAGCTTAGCTATTTAGTTCATACGCTTGCTCAGTTTAGGAAGTCTCCTTGTGTTCCTCACTAGCATGCTGCGATTCGAGTTCTTCACTACTTGAAGAGTCATCTTAGTCAAGGTTTATTTCTCTCTTCACTTAGTTCGTTAAAGTTGACTTCTTATTGTGATTCTGATTGGGCTGTATGCGCTATTACACGAAGCTCTCTTTCTAGGTACTTTTTGATGATTGGTGATTCTCCAGTTTCATGGAAGACTAAGAAGCAACCTACAGTTTCTCATTCTTCTGCTAAAACTGAGTATCGTGCTATGACTGTTACTTTTTGTGAGTTGTTGTGGCTTAAATATTTGCTTCGAGACTCAGGTGTTGTGCATTCTACTCCTATGCGACTATTTTGTGATAGTCAATCTGCTTTTCATATTGCGGAAAATCCAGTGTTCTATGAATGTGCAAAGCATATAGAGGTTGATTTCCATTTCGTCTGTGACCTTGTACTATCTGGTGCTTTAGTTACTAATCATATCCGCATTTCTGACCAACCTACGGACTTGTTGACCAAAGCTCTCAGACGAAATCAGTTTCTTTCACTACTTGGCAAGTTTGGCATTTTCTGATCCTTATGCTCAAACTTGAGGAAAAGTATTAAGGGATATAATTATTACTTGTAATTGCAATTAGATTAGATTTGTTTTTCCTTTATCGTATAGGTCTTTTGTACCTCTATATAATGTACCCCAAATCATGAATACAATCACACATTATTCTCATTATTTTCTACACCTTCCAAAACTAGTGCAACTATCACCAACGCGTAAGATGCTACAAGATTCCCTAAACGCACAACTTGTTTAAGAAAATTGGTATCATTAATTGGATGGATCTTTCCCTCCAGTACAATCCATCGGAAAACGGATATAGATAGAATGATTTCATATAAGTTAAGAAAAATTTATTTATGTTTTAAATACGACACATAAAAACTCACCTTTCCCTTTGGGTACAAGCCTTTCAGATTTTTGCACCGGATGCTTGGATCCACAATGTTTGGAAATTCTTGGATCCACATCATGCAATGATCAATCACAATAATTTTCAATGAAAATTGAATATATATCAAATTTTCGGTGGAATTATTGTCAAACATACAGTAGCTACAATATACGAAAACACACACACATATGTGAACCATAACCGGACCTTTTTTTCCGACCAAGAACGGGGAAAAAATGCTGGGATTTAAACAAACTAAAACATACCATAGTTTTGCACTTTGTAGGTATGTGAAATGAACTTGCCCCAACTCGCCCCAACATTGCACCATTGATTTTATCATAGGGATTCGAATGGTGTCACCATGCCTTATTTTCTTGGTATGACTGAGTGGGAATAAAGATGATTTATGTAGAGTTTGGTTTAAAATGGTGGTTGTAATTAGTAAATTTAATGAATGGTAATGATGGTTCAAAGGGTTGTTTCATATTCCACCAAGGAAAAGGAAATATACCCCTTGGAAACCATACCGATTGGCTGCATCACGCATGGTATAAATTTGTATGGACATTTTTCCTTCAAATTTCTACACAATTCTTTCATGTTCTGGTATCGCAAACCGAATCCGACTTTTGATAAAAAATCAGAGTTATCTAATAAGATGGTGGTTAATATTTACCCACAGATTTCTTTAGATTTTATGATGGTTTATTATTAACCATCTTAATTAATATACTACCAGATATAGGTTAAAGTTAAAACACTGTTCATAGGTATTCAGTAGCCGGGCAACGATTGAGCATCTTGTCAATCCTATGTTTAGATATCAGAACATAAGAAGGATGGCGGTTCCACCCTTGAAACTAAAAAATGCTGCATAACTGCGTCGTTAATGGCCAATCCCGCTCTAGTAAACAAACTATTTATGTATCCAATTTTGATTCTTTTATAGGATGGAAGGAATACCACTTAAAAATTATTTTAAATTTTTAACCAAAAAATTATTTATGTATCAATCCTCCATCAAAGAATTTTTGAACTGCCATTGTTAAATTCTGGTCAACAGTTTCCTATGCTTCACAGAAGAAGTGGCTTGAATATCCATCTTTACCTGGACATTTTGTTTTTCTGATCCCTTTTAAGGCATTCCAGATCTCTTCAATACTCACCTTTTTTGAGTTTTGTTTGCTGCTCCAAACTTAGCACATACCAAATTCCAATTTTTTGTTGATCAGTTTCCTTGATTCCATCTAGCTACAGTGCTACTATATGGTTTTGATATCGTCTCCTTTTCATTGAGTCATAGAATACCTTTGTAGGTCTGTCCCCTTCCAGCAACCAATTCAGTTTTGCCTTCTGTTGTAAGAAACATAATTCAGCCTCTTTCAGCTATTCTGCCTCCCTTCTCAGGTTGTGCTATAATAATTGCAGAGAAAAATTTCCTGGATCTTTGTTAAGGTTTTTCTGAGCATCCTACTACTTTTCCTATGCCTGGTCTGCTTGTTTTTCCATCTCATTGAAATCCTTTCTGTTTAGTAACTTTAGGGGTTTCTTCAATCTTTTCAGAATTCCAGCCAAATCATCCAAATTCTCAACCTTCTTCATGTTCCAAAATTTCCCAATTAGAAATTTAAACCGTGGATATAATGATCTGCAATTTTAATCTGTGGATACAATGACCACATGTTAAAGTATCTAAAGGGTTTAGCATTTTTTAACAAAGAACTACTGAATCTAACCAACAAAGGCATATGATCAGAAACTAGTATATCCTTTACTTCATAGAACACTTCCTGCATATTTTCCATAATATTTGTTTTTAAAAAAGGAAACTGAGTAAAACGAAAGTATATTTCAAAAGGGGGTGTTTTCAATAATAATAATAAAATTCTTATATCAGATATTTATACTCTACAATCCTAAGTATATGTTTTGTCTTGTAACAATAAAATCATAAATCAAGACCTTTTGAGGCCCCAAATTGACATAATTATCTACGGCCGCATGAATGCAATGTACGTTTAAGTTGACTTTGGAATTTAGTTTTTTTTGTTCATTAAAATAAAATATAACATTTTTTGTTGTAAATAAAATTATATTAATTGGATGATTAACTTTCAACAAAATTTTAAATATTTTACCAGTTGATCTTCGTTATTCCATCTCAATATCTCTGAACTCAAATAGGAAGTAAAAGTATAGATTTTTTATTTAACTCATTAGCATTTAATTTGATTACAAGTTTTTATGTGGAAATACGTATTGACTCTCTTATAAATATTGGTCATAAGGTATAATATAAATAAATAATTTTAAAATATTTCCACTTATAATACTAAAGTCTTTTGAATGTTAACAATAGTTGTTTATTATAATCTTGATTTTATATTAAGATAAAAAACTATTTGAATTTCTGTGACAATGGTGGTTGGTATCAGGCTCTATTGCAATAAAGACTATCTCAGTTGGAAAGAAGCAATTTGATATAGTTATTATTGATGTAGAATTATCTGACATGGATAGTTTTCAAATTTTCATGGAAACTGAAAAAATGAGCACCCTAATTGTTGGTAATTATTTTTTAAACACTACTCGTCGTAATCTAAATTAATTTAATATTTTGCATGAAGAAATATTCATTCAATTTTATTCCAATAATTTTCTCAATTGAATTTTAATTTGATCAATAATCTCTACCAAGGAAGACCCCAAGCTGACATACAATGCATTGTACAATGGAGCATTTCTCTTCATCAAGAAACCAGTTGATGAGTTAAGCAAGAAATACTTGCACCATTTTGTGGTAAAGAAAGGAATCCAAAGTAGCAAAAAGAAGATGGGTGTAGAAATGATAGCCATGGAGAATTTCTTGCCTGCTGGAATATTTTTCATTGAGAGTACTAATGAAGATGCCGTGTGGAAGAAACGAACATATAGGAGGAAGAATGGTACAAAAGAGGTTGGTAATAATCATCTAGCTCAAGTTAGCCTATTGTGTAATCAACCAAATTTGAATATTGAAAAAAATTCCATTGCTTACTTCAACAAGAAAAAAATGTGCATCGAATGGACCAAGTAGCTGCACCAAAAATTCATAGATGCTATCGCTCAACTTGGTGAAGGAAGGGTGCCTCTAGTCATTTTGTTTTTCTTTATTTACTTTAAAGTATTTGCACAATTTTGCATATAGAAATGTGTAAGTATGTGTGTGGATTTTAATTTAAAGCATAGATGGAAATAAAAGTTGTGCTAGTTAATATTAATAAAATGTTTCCTGTTTAGGTTGTACTATGCTAACATATTAATTTATGTGTTGATTGTTTTATAAATATATTTTAGATTGTTATCCAAAAGAATTTTGGAAATGATGAACATTTCTGGTCTTACATGTATGCATGTTGCCAGCCATCTTCCTGTTAGTGCAACTATTACACTTAATTTTAGTAAAATTTTGCTCCCTCTGTTTCATTTCGATCTGCAATTTAACTATTCATCTAACTTTGACCCAAAAGTTGAATTGGAATATAATTATAAATATTATTATGTGATACATTGTTAAATTCGTTATTATAGGTATTTTCAAAATATCAAATTTTCACAAGTTTTAACTATCCCTAATGAAAGATATTAAGGATCATATATTTTTCAAGTCAACTGTTAAAAGTCAAAAGGTGAAACTTGAAATGGGATGGAGGGAGTAGTTAAGATAATTGACATAATTAATTGTTGACATAGTTTATTTATATATTGCTGAAATGTATTTTGATACGCTAAGAGGTGTTTAAACTTTTTTTTATGAATCTTGGAACAAATTAGGTAAAGTAAGACTTATTGTAGTAAGCAATGAATTCAAATATTTTAAATCAAAAATCTATTTGTGCAAAAATAGTAGTGTTTGACTCTTATGGTTTTCTTTCCATTGCCTAGAAATGCCGCCATGATAAATGGATACCCCCTTCACAGTGCAAGAACCAATATCGAAAGCGCAAATTTTCTACACCTACTACTAGTGCTAAAAAAGAGAATGAAAATATTAAGGTATTTGGAAGTATGCCTCATTTAGATTATGAGTCTCAAGCAAAGGTGCAAAAGACTCACCATCTTGTTTCAGTGTCTTCTTTTGGTAATAAGCCGGCAGAAAATTTATAAATGTAGGACTCTAAAAATGGCACTCTTACAAAATTCAATAGTCCTATAGCTAACTTTCCTGATAAGGAAAATTGCCCAGAGAGATGGATGAAGCATGTACATCTTATTGAGGAAAAATCTCCAAAGTGGATAGCTCAAGGAGTTCAACTTCTTAAACCAAGAAGTCACCATGGGTGTTTCCTCTTCCAACATTCAATATTGTTCCCTCAATAACAATTAACAATAACACTACAACATGCTATGGTCCTATTCACGTGGCTAATAATGGTCCAACCAAAGAGGCAATAATTTCAAACATCAATTTGATACCTCCCTTGAAAATATCTGATGTTCTCATAGGTGAACTATTCACATAGTGCAAAGAAATGAACTTTCTTCCACCCGAGTTTCTCAGTTTTTCACTGGACAACAAGTTTGAAAATTATGACAATCATCGTAGAGATGAAGTACATTATCCTCAAAGGGTTTTTTTTTTAAATCTTTTACCCTTATTCACTTTATTGTTGATCATAGATGAAAAATTTCTTACTTTTAAAATGATGACAGATTTAAAATGGGGTGAATAAGGCAACTAAATTGCTCGTGAATGCATCAATGACAACTATGGATGCATTAAGAGTCATGAAGGATCTTTGAAAGATTCAATTGATAAGAGAATAGTGTCCTCACGTTGTCTCTGAAATTAAATTATGTCTCATAGCAATATGTATATTGAACAAATTTCTAAGGTTTATTTTAAAAAATAAAGTATGTATTAAGCCATGGAAAACTACAATGCTTAATAAGAAGTTTGAATTTCTCAAGGTTATGTCGTAAGCTATAATCATGTTTCATACTATTGTTATTTTTTAAGAAATAAAAACAATGTTTATAAAATCAATGCATTCTAACGAACAGGACTAGTCCCCCCACCTTGTACTAAGAGATAAATATTTTTACTGATATTTTGGTTCAATAAATATCATATTTAAGGGAATTGACTTTAATATTTTTCATTTTAAAGATTTTATTATCAATAGAGAACCTTGGACAACATATATCTTTAAATTTAATAAATTGATACTATTGAACTTTTAGAATTTTTACAACGCAAGTATAAAGGGAAATTGTTTTATCAAATGTAAATAAATTTTTTGATGTTCTCATGGGTGAATTATTCATAGAGGGAGAAGAATTGAACTTTCATCCACCCGAGTTTCCCAGTATTTCATTGGACAACATGTTTGAAAATTATGACAATTATCTTGCAGGTGAAGTGCATCATCCACAATGGTATCCACTTTTAGCTAAAGGTACCTTTTCGGGATATGAATGAAAAAATAGGTAACTTTTTAGAACAATTTTAAAAATTGGAAATCAAACTGTGAATTTTACTTTAAAACGTGTACCATT
>JAULKM010099334.1:0-10921 GCA_032355605.1 Rubia tinctorum
ATCATCCTAGTCCAAATCATGCATTAAATACACAAGAAAGCACAAAATATACTTGATAATCAAAGCACAAAATAGGATAAATCAAATCTCACAAATTAATACTAAAAATGCTTACCAATTGCTCCCAAGAGTGTATTTAGACTAGATTAGCTAACCTTATAACAAATATACAAGAATCCATGGTAAACATAAGAGAAAATATGTTTTTTTTTGGTTTTGGGAGAGAAAAATTCGGATAAGGAAAAAGAAGATTGAAAAAGAGGCTAAAAATAAGTTAAAGCTGCAGCCCAATGTCATTTCTGTGGACCGCAAGGAAGGTCTGCAGCCCGTAATGAAAATTCTATCTTTGGGACATTTTTATACTGAAATGGGTTGCGGGCCGCAAGGCAAGTCTGCGCGCCTGCAATGAAGTTGCTGCCCCCTTCTTATTTGCTTCGCCACGGGTGAACCGCTTATCTGTTTTGAAAGTTCTTGAAGTTGATTCTATAGTTCTTGAGAATACAAATCCAATGGTACCACCCTAGAATGCTGGTTCTTCTCGTATCTTTCTAAGAAATTGGTTCAAACTTCCGGATCATAGTTCATCAGCTTCTTTGTCTTCATTCTTCGACCCTTTTATCTTCTACCACGTTTTGACTCATGGACTTCAATATTTTACCATCCTTATGAATGACCTTCACTAAAATACTCCGAAGTGTGTACGAGAAATATACAAATTAAGCTCACAAAAAGGAATCTAGATGCTCGTAAGGACCAAAAATCCTTTAGACTCAAAAGAGGTTACAAAATGTAGAATTTAGACACGAAAACCAAAAATGGTTATCCAAACCCCTTATAATGTATTCCTACCTAGATCTAGCAATTTTCCAACAAAAAGATAACAAAAGAGATGTTAAATGCTTCGAAAAATACATGCATTTGACGTCTCATCTAATATTAGAGCATCTGGGCCTAGAAAACCGAGGCTGAGAAGAATTGATGAATGGCCGGAGGAACTAGGTTTTCTAGGCTCTGTAAGCTGCAAGTCCGTGCAGATTTATGATCCTATTTTGCTAAAAATTTGGAAGGTTTGAGGAATGCACAACATCAGTTATTGTGATTGATGATGATGATGATGATGATGATGATGATGAAGATGCTGCTGATATGGAGGTTGAGGATGAACCAAAGGAAGGCATTGCCACTGATGTTCAAACATCAATAAATGAAGAAGATTATGATTTGGATAGTGGACCTGATTATGTTCCAACACCAGCTGAAAGTGAAGAGGTTGAAAAATCTGAAGAAATGGATGTTAAGATCCCCGATATTTAGAGAATCTACTGCTGATGATGTTCAAACATCAGATCAGCATATCCATAAAGAAAAGAATGTTGAGGTAGCTAAACATGGCCTTGATAATGTTCCAACATCAGGTCAACCAGTTACTGATGGAGTTGAAATCATTGATGTATAGGCAAGTGGTTCTGGAACTGATGTTCCAACACCAAGGGAAAGCATGGAAAACTTGGTATACACCAATGATGAGGTATTAGATGAATATATACAGTCAAGGCTGAGAAGATCAAATAGGAAGGTGGTTGAAGTTGTTGCTAAAAGTTCAGCTCAGCCAGAAAAGAAGAAGAAGGTGAAAAAAGAGACAAGACAGAGGTTTAGAAGAGCTCTATCAGATGAAAATGTTTTGAATGAATATTTCTTCAATGAAGCATGTATGGAGAGTTGGGATGTGATTAGTGAAAGGAATATCATCTCAGAAAGATCATTGAACTTGGGGACTTATAAATCTAGTGGTTATTCCGCTTTTCTGGACCACTTTGGTTTTTATACTACTGCTACAGTCTATAAATACTACAACAGGGAGCTGGTACAAAATTTTTATGCCAATCTGATGGTAGAAATCCTGGATGTTGAGTCTGAGTGGTACAAATAGATTTATGTACGAGGCAAAGTAATTGCATTTTCAGCGGAGACAATTAATAACATTTTGGGATTTCCCACACCTGAGTTTACTGGACTATATGCAGAAGACCCGGAGTTAACAAATGATGAGATTCTGCATGAAATTTCTGGAGGATTGGTGTCTTAGTGGCCTGTATAGGGAAATGCTGCAATGTCAAATTTGACCAGCAGGTATTTCTGTCTCTCTCAGATAGCCATGAATTGTTGGTTCCCTTTTGCAAATTCCTCAACCCTGACTAGAGAGATGGCCAAGCTTCTTTATTTTATTGGCAAAAATATTCCAGTAAACCCAGGTATAATTATTTAAGAGAATATTATGTTATAGGCTATGCTATTCAGAAAGAAGAATTATATGCCTCATCTGTGCATTATCACAACAGTGGCTAAAGCAGAAAAGGTTGTAGTAATGGAAGATGATGCAGATGTCTATCCCAACCTGGTTAAGGAAAACTCCAGGACTTTATCAATAAGAAAGGGTGGTGACCTACCTTAGAAGACATCTGAATCTGGAAGTTCTTCAATGGAAGATGCAAAGAAGGCTAAGCAGGTGAAGAAAGTAGCAATTCAAGCCAAGATTGCAGCACTGAAGGTTCTGCTTGCTGCACTGGAAGCTAAGTTGGCCAAACTGGAAACTGAAACTGTCGATTGACAAACTTATGATTATGTTTTTCTTCTGATATTTTTAACCTTAGCATGTCTTGTGGCCCTAAGGAGGAGTATTTTTGGATTTGGCTATTTGGATTTCTGGATTTCTAGTATTTTGGACTTTATGATATCATTTTGGGCCCAACTGGAAGCTATGAGATGTTTGGAAATTCTTGGTTGTATATTTAAGTTGCCTGGCTGAATGTGTTTCTATTCCTAGATTTCTGACAGTTAGTTGGACTGATGTTCCAACATTGAGTGTTTTTTTTAAAATTGTTGCTTTATAACTGTCTGGTTGATGTTCCAACATGGATGTTGTTGATGACTATTATTTGAAGCTGTGGAATTCAAGGGGAGCTAAATGTGCTTAAGCTTATGTTCCAACATCCATATTTATCTGATTGATTTATTTGCATAATTGACTTTGTCAAAATCCATAAAGTTGATGGGTCCACAAAATGCCAAAGGGGGAGATTGTAAAATCCAGAATTATCAAGTTGGCAATTAGTGGAAATTATGCAAATATGGAATGTTGTGTTGTAACATCGATTATGGAATTATTTGTGAGATAAGGAAGATCGATGTTGAAATCCGAGAAGTATATATTTCGTCCTTTTGTATTTGATTGCAGAATATATCAATCCCTATATTTATGGGTTTGAATTAGATTTATGGAATGTGGATTGAGATGATATATTCGGCCACGGTGAAGATTTGGATGAAATATTCTAATTCCTTACTTTAAGGGACTAGATTTGGTAATTCCTATCTACAAGAGATTTGATTGTTATAAGAATATTTTATGGAGATAAAATTTCATTCACACAAGTTACTAAAGACGTGCAATTGGACTTATATATTGAGGACATTGTGGCTAAGTTACTTACATATTTAAGAGAAGAAAATCTGCATCCATATTTTATACTTTGATAGTAGCCAAGAGCCTTTACTTGTGTTCCAACATGATCAACACACTCTTGATCTAAGTTTAGAATCGGAAGCCTTAATTTCTCGGGAGGAGAGAGATCCAGGATTGACAAGTATTGAGGTCAGAGGGAGTCTGACTAAGGCGGATCATAAGGAAGGGGAGTTTACAAAATCCACATACTGTAAATAAAAAAAAGATAAGTATAGTTATATGATGTGCATTGTATTATCTTGTTCTGATTAGTGGATTTATTCTAAATCGGGCAAGGGCCAGTAGATGTAGGTGGTTTTCACCGAATTGCGTAACCAAGTCTGTGTGTTCTTGCTTTACATTTTTACATACTTGGTTAAATAGGTTATGTTGGAACACGGTAGAAATCATTAAATTAATCTGGTAAAACCAAGTTTCAGAATTGAAGAGTTAACCCAATCTCAAAGAGGAGCTCTTGATAAAGATTTCATAAAGAAACCACATGTTCTTGTAAAAAATAAAAATGAAAATAACAATAGTGTATGGGGAGTTTAGAAATTTTGAATGGAGATTTTTCTAATGTTGAGGTTGTTGATGTGCTTTTAAATGAGAGTCATAGTATTAGCGATGATGAAAATAATGAGAATGAATACGATGATTATCATCCCAATGACAATGAGAATGTTGAATTGTGTTATGTTAGTGAAATAATGATGATAGGACTATTGAGGATGATAAAGTGAGCGAAGCAACCAATCAGAACAATTTGATATTTCTGATCCAAGAAATTGGAATTCTCTTGATTCTAAAATGATAGATAATTTAATAGTTAAAGGACTTTAAAGAGATTTATCTATGGTCAAAGGTCCCAAAGATAGGAATTCTGAACTGTTTTTGACAACATTTTCCAAAAGAATTTTATCAAATGGAGAAAAATGTGATAGAGATTGGGTTTTTTATTCAAAATAGCTTGATGATTTTTTTTTGCTGTATATTTTTTCAAAGGGGTTATTTAAAAGGTCAATTAGTGAATGAGAGTTTGGGGACTAGTCCCATTTAAGTAGACCACTTAAAGAGCATGAAACAAGCATAGAATATTTTAACAACATGACAACTTGGTATGATTTGCTTCTAAGGTTTCAAAAGAATGAAACTATTGATAAAGTTGCTCAAAAGGAATTTGATAATTAAAGGAAAGGGATCACTAGAAAAAATATTTATTTACCATCTTATCAGTTGTGAAATTTCTTGGAAAACACAGCTTAGCATTTCCTGGTACAAATGAGCGACTATATCAAAGTAGTAATGGAAACTTTTTAGGTTAAACTGAAATGTTAGCTAAGTTTGATCCAATTATTCAAGAGCATGTTCTGCGTATTACTAATAATGCTATTCATGTTCATTATCTTGGTCATAACATTCAAAATGAATTAATACTTATGCTTGGTTCTGCAATCAAATATATCAAGAAAATTAAACAAGCAAAGTATTTTTCTGTATACTTGATTGTATTCCTGATGTTAGCCACCAAAAGAAAATGACTTTAATATTAAGATATGTTGATTTTTCTTCGAAACATGTGACTGTTGAGGAGTCTTTTCTAGGATTTCTAAATATGGTTGATACGAGTGGTCAAGGGCTTTTTGATGTTTTATAATAGGAATTAGAAAATCTTGGTCTTGACATTAATAATGTACGAGGACAAGGTTATGATAATGGAGCAAATATGAAAGGAAAATATCAAGCAGTACAAAAAAGACTTTTAGATCTAAATCTTAGAGCATTTTATACTCCTTGTGGTTGTCATAGTTTTAATTTGTTGTTATGTGACATGGCTAATATGTGTGGTAAAACTAGGGATTTTTTGGAATCATTCAGCGTATTTATACTATATTTTCACATTCTAAAAAAGGTGGAAAATTCTGAAAGATAATATTAAGGGATTGACTCTTAAGTCATTGTCATCTACTCGTTGGGAAAGTCGTGTTGAGAGTGTTAAAGCAATAAGATTCCAAATGGATGATGTACGTGAGGCTCTACTCTAAGTAGGAGAAACTGATCTTGATTCTAAGATAAAAAGTGAAGCTAAATCTTTAGCAAATAATGGACATGGTGGTTTTGAGTTTTTAGTAGCAATAGTTATATGGTTTGAAGTTCTTTTTGCTGTTAACTTGATTATTAAGAATTTACAATCGAATGATGTGCAAATTGGTGAAGCTATTGAAAAAAAATAAAGGATTTAACTATTTTTTTGAGAAATTTAGAGAAACATGTTTCCAAAAAGCTTTAAAAACTGCGAAGGAAATTGCCATTGAGATTAACATTGATCCTATTTTTCTTCAAAGACGTGAAATTTGAAGAAAACATTTTTTTGGTTTTTTTTTGATGAGGATCCAAATAGGGTCAACAGTTGAACAATCTGGAGAGAACTCTTTTAGAGTTAATTATTTTTTATATATTTTTGATCAAGCTATTATTTCTCTTAATAGTCTATTTGAGCAATATAAAGAATATGAAAAAAATAATTGGGTTTCTATTTACTTCTTATAATCTACGATCCCTTGATGGTGCAAATTTGAAATCTTCTTGTGCTCAATTTGAAATTGCACTTCAAAATAAGGGACAATCTGATATTGATGGAAATGAATAGTATGTTGAGTTAAAAGTTACTTAGAGAATCTTTGCCTCTAGAAAACACTGGACCATTAGATATTTTAAAGTTCTTAAAGAATCGTGATTATTTGCCTAACTGTGTTGTTGCATATAGAATTTTGTTTACTATTCCAGTGACTGTTGCTTCTGCTGAAAGAAGTTTTTCCAAGTCGAAATTGTTGAAGTCGTATTTGGGATCCACGATGGCACAAGAAAGAGTTAATGGTTTGGCATTGATGGCAATTGAGAATGATGTTTTGGAAACAATTAATTATGAAGATTTGGTTTATGATTTTGCATCTAAGAATATTAGAGCATCTCCAACCCTGAGGGAGTCATCCTAAAATATTGGTTCCACTTGAAAATTTTTAATGGGGCGTTAGTATGACTCAGCAATATAGAAGGGGTCTAATTATTTCTTTAAAAAATGGTTCTTCAATGCAGCCATCAATATTGGATTTCTCTTCAAACGTTTCTTACCATATTCCAACTCAATTTTGTTTAAACGCTTCGACAATCATTCAAGGAAGAACAAAGAATGAAATTATCAATTATCGATTTACCCATCGATCAATTACTTGTAAGGTGAATACTTTAATTCTGTAATCGATCAGTATCATTGTTTAGTATGTGTTCGTTTGTTAAACTCGCGGAGCGGCAGAGGTGAAATTATTTGAATAAAAGGGTTTATCATTTACTCCCCCGTCCCAAAAGTAATTGCACAATTGCTTTTTTAAAGTCAAACTTTGTAAACTTTGACCGTTAATAAAAATAAATCTATAAATAATAAAAATATCATGTGAGATCTTGATTGATTCATCTAAACATCTATTTTTTAAATATCAATTTTTTATGCGGTGTTATTATAGGTAACTAAAGATATCTACAGTCAAAAGTGCTCATTGAAGACTGTGAAAAAGTTATTGTGCAATTACTTATGGGAAGGAGGAAGCATGTGCTTTGCGGCATGAAATCTTTGTTACTGTAGCATGAAATTAGTTATGTGCTCTGGGGCATTATGAATTCATGAGTTATTATTATGTTATGTGCTCTGCCGCTCTACATGGCAGGAAATCATTAGTCATGGCATGAAATCTTTGTTCTTTGTTACTACACCATGAAATTGGTGTTTATTGGAGTTTTTGTGCATGTTTGAGGAATAGTTTGATTATCACTTGGAGTTTATGTGCGGGAAATTTACGACTAATAAGTCCACTTTTTTTTATTTGCCTCTTTTCAGATATCAGTGTCTTCAAATACATATATGATTCAGATGGTTCTTCTTCAAGCAATGAATATTTGTCAATCACAAGCAGGTTAATGTCCATTAATATGACACAAAATTTGGTGGAGGTTGTTTCCGTTCATGTTCCAGTTTCTATTTCAACAATGTTCATGGAAAGAAAATGACCTCACGGAAGCTCTGTTTCTGGCTGACAGTTCATAAAGAGGGAAAGATATGAATGTCATGAGTTAATTATGAACGATTATTTCAAGGGTGAGAACTCAAAGTACACACCAGAACAATTTCGAAGGAACTTTCGCATGGACGTAGAATTGTTCAATCGTATTCTAGAGGTTGTTGAAGGCTATGATAATTATTTTAACCAAAAGATTGATGTTGTTGGCAATTGTGGGCTAAGACCTTCACAAAAAAATGGTGGCTGCTTTGCGGATGCTTGTTTATAGTTGTGCAGCTGATCTTCTTAATGAATACGTTTAGATTGGCGAGAGCACGACTAATGAAAGTTTGAAGCGATTTTGTGAGGCTATAATGAACACTTTTTAAGAGAAATACTCGAGGAAACCAAATGAAAATGATGTTGAAAAACTACTTGAAGAAGGAGAGGAATGGGACTTTCCCAAAATGATTGAAAGTCTTGATTGTATGCATTGGGATTGGAAAAACTGCCCAACAACTTGGCATGGAACCCATGTCAATGGGTTTAAGAAAGAACCTACTCTTATCCTTGAGGCTGTGGCATCAAAAAGCTTGTGGATTTATCATGCTTTCTTTGGTATGACTGGAAAAAACAATGATTTAAATTTTCTGAATAGATCAACGTTATTTGACTATATTGTGAATGAAACAGCTCCAGTATGCAAATATGAGGTTAATGGTCATCCATATGAAATGAGATATTACCTATCAGATGGAATTTATCCATCGTATGCAACTCTAATCCAGAAAATATCTGCCCCTTCTACAAATAGAGAAACATTTTGCCAAATGTCAAGAATCCGTGAGAAAAGACGTAGAGAGTGCATTTGGAGTGTTACAAAGTAGGTGGCACATTATTAAAAGCCCGACACGTATATGGAATGTGAAGGACCTCTGAAAGATTATGAAGACATGTATCATATTACACAATATGATCATTGAAAGTGAAAATCGTCAAGGAATCAACCCCGAAGACTAGGTTCCTCATGTGGATGAAAAGATCGATAAGGTTAACTTGCAGTCTGACTATGTGGTTATTGTTTCTATAATGATCAATCGCCTTAAAGAAGTACAAAGTTCAAATATACATAATCAATTGAAGGGTGATCTCATAAATCATTTTTGGAATAGAAATAGTGTCGTAGAACAATGATTTAATTTATTGTATTGCTACGCACTTCATTTTTTTAAAAGATAGAGTACTGCGTGTGGGGATTATATATTTCACCAGATTGTTCACCCAAGTGAATTAGAAATTAATGTTGACTACTGAGAATGTTCAAGTGGCTAATACATTGATTGATTTTTTTGGAATTATTTCTTGATCCAATATTAGTACGCAGGAATCTCTGAGAAGTTGCATTATGTTAAGAAGCTGCATTATGTTAGAAAATTTTAACATATGATCATATTCTTTCTGTATTGTTATTATTTTTTTCCTTTGATGCAGCATAGCTTGCTCAACAACTAAACTAATGTTGTTGAGTTAAAGCTAGCTAAGCTTGCATAGTCAAAGGATTAGTTGTTTTCTTTTGCACGATCATAGTCAAAGGATTCTATCCCTAATGGTTGTGAGTAAGCTGAAGTTTTCAAGCTCTAAAAAAAGACATCCAATGGAATTTAGAAGAAAAGACAAATAATTTGGAACTTTTTTCATAATCAAAGGATTCTGTCTTTCATAGATGAGTATGTTAATGATGTTTGTTATCATATTTTTCCTAAGGTAGCAATTAAAGATTGAATCTTGAATGTTGTTTGTTCTAGGTTTAGTCTAATAAATTCTTTGTTTTGGTTAAATGGCTAGGCATTTGGTTTAATGCTTGTAGTTGTTGTCAAATTTATGGTTCTTAGTATATAATACCATTGATGAAATACCTTTAGGCGTTGTTTGTCTAAAGTGCTTATCAATGAGGTTTGCAAATGGTCGTTGAACGTCTTTGAAAATTACTAACTAAGAAGAAATAAATGTTCACTGATATTCAAATTGAAGTGATAACATTCTCATATGCAATTAATGTGAATGAATGAGTGAATGAGTCTAGGATCTATAAGTGGTTTGGACGTGGAAATCAATTGCCCCCAATGCTTTGTTAATTGTAGATTTTACCATCTTTTTAGTAGCTTGTTGCATGATAGCACAATTAGCTTACTTTGATAGTTGTGTTATCTTTCAATTCATAACTTAGGAAAAACCAACCAACCCCCCCCCCCCTCCCCCTCTTTACATGTTTTTATATATGTGTATATATCTTTATCTAGGCTTATATCCACCCTTATATGCACGAACCCTTAGAAAAATCCCTCTTCTTTGTGGACGACCCCCACTTGCCACTATCTACTCAATTGTATTTAGTAAGCATTTAGGGCTTATGAATTATATCTTTGAGAAGTCGTGCTGCCATGGAAGAGGCATATATATTTTTTAGTGTTTGGGCATATTATGTGCGAGTATTTGCCATTTATTTTTATTTCTTTTTCTCTTTGGCTATTTTTGTTCGGAGTAGGTATTGCTTGAATTCTTGGTGATTTTTTATCGAGAATCCTTGCAATATCATTCCAATTTTTTAAAAAAATAAATAAATATGGGGAACATCTCACCTTAAGGGAACTCATGATGAGAAGTGAGGCTCAACGAGCAATGTTTTGTGGGATTTGTCATTCCGACCATCCTAGCGAATGTTGCTATATGTTGAGGAATAGGCACTATGAGGAGGAAAGAACCATTGGTTTTCAAAACCGTGGGTATTATGAAGAGTGTTATCAAAAGAATAGAGTTGATGGTTTTCAAGGGCAAGAAGTTCAAGAATGGTATTCGTACCACGATTCTGAAAATCCAAAGTGGAGTGGTAATCCGGATTTGTGGTATGAGAATGAGCCAGAAAACCAACCCTACGAGAAATATAGTTATCCCCCACCACCTTCCACCATACCCCAAAACCAAGTCCAAGAAGAAAGTTATAGTTTGACTAATGCAGAGATCATGGATACATTAGCAAACTTGACCAATTTAGACAAGAATAATGAGGAATGGGAATCTCAAACTTCCTCAAGACTCAAGGCTTTGGAGGGGCATGTGAACAAACTGATGGAAGCGGTGATCCATTTGGAAGCTCGTTATTTCGAAGATACCCCATCCGAAGTCAAACTCGAAGATACGGTGAGTGAGGTTACCTTGACAATTAAGTTCGAGTTCGAAAGGGATGAGGAGTTGGTGGTTCAATGCAATGAAGTTGAGGAAGAGATGATCGTGCTACATCCGTTGCCATCATCACCCCTACCCCCACCTAGTGAACCAACTCCAAAATTTTCGGAAGTTTTGAAAGAGA
>JAULKM010099335.1:0-10921 GCA_032355605.1 Rubia tinctorum
AATTATGAATCATGAAACAGAAGAAGCAGTAGGAGAAGGAGATAATATCTCTTATGTTATGACTCAAGATGGATCAACATATTTGATATATGTTATTTCAATGCATTTTATAGGAAACCCAAATGAAGAATTAACTAGTTCAAAAATTTGTCTAACAAATTTAAGGTGTCCAACTCTAACAGATTTCAAATGGTATAAAGATATATTTTTAACCCAAGTTTTAAGAAGAACTGATTCAAATGCACCATTTTGGAAAGAAAAATTTATTACAGGTTTGCCAAATTTGTTTTTAGAAAGAGTAATTACGAATTTACAAAAAGAGTTAGGAGTTGAGAAAATAGATTATTCCAACATAACATTTGGACAAATATTTGCTTTCATTAAAAAAGAAGCTCTTACATTATGTCAGGATTTAAATATTCAAAGAAAATATGGATCAGAGAAAAAGGAAATTGGATCATTTTGTCAACAATTTGGTATTACAGGTATTAAACCTCCTTCATCAAAATATAAAAAATATTTTAAAAAGAATAAGAGATTTTCAAAACAAAGATATTATGATAATGATAAATTTTATAAGAAACAAAGTAAAGGAAAACAGTTTAGGAAGAATAATAAATATAAGAATATTCAATGTTTTAAATGCAAGAAATTTGGCCATACATCAGTTTATTGTAAAACAGAAAAGAAAATTAATTCATTATTTTCAGATGAGAAAGAATTAAAAACAAAATTAATGTCATTACTGATATATAGTTCTGAAGAAGAAAAGATAGATTATAGTTCAAACTCATCATATTCAGATAATGAAAGTATCTGTCAATGTAAATTACAAACTATCAATATGTTAAAAACACCAGTTAATAAGAAAGAAATTCTAGATCTCATAGACAGATTAGAATTAAATGATAATAAACAAGAATATATTGATAGATTAAAAACTCTAGTAATGGAAGAACAAAATGTTTCAAAACTACCACAAGTACAAGAACCTTTTAGTTTGAGTAAAATTATTTCAAAATATTCAGAATTAGAAAATAAAGAAAATATAATAAAATCAAACGATTTGAGAAGCGAAATTAATAGATTAAAGAATGAGATAAAATAATAAAATAAGAATTAATTATTTTAAAAGAAAAATATTTAGAGCTAGAATTAAAAATAGTTACTAATAATTTAGATAAACCAAGTAGTTCAAAATCAGAAATTGAAATACAAGATAAAATTCCAACAGATGATCAATTTATTAATGTAATTAATAGAGTAAATATAGAGAAATGGTATTCAATAGTAGCTATAGGAATTGAAAATTTTACAATTAATGTTATAGCACTAATAGATAGTGGAGCTGATCAATCATGTATTAGGTCAGGTTTAATTCCAAGTAAATAATTAGAAAAGACTAATGAAAAATTGATTGCAGCAAATGAAACAGCTATGAGAATAAATAAGAAATTGTCAAATGGATACATATGTAATAATAATTATTGTATTAAACATTCATTTCTAATATTAGAAGATGTACCATACGAGGCAGTATTAGGAAATCCATTTTTACTCCAAATAACTCCATTTAAGAAAACATTACAAGGTTTAACCACTAAAGTATTAGGAAAGAAATTGATATTTTCATTTTTAAACCCACCAAGTTAGGTTGAGTTAAACTTACTACAAGGTAATTCAATTTACAGGAAGATCTACTTATTAACAAATAAGAAAAAAGAAATAATGAGTTTAAAGGAAGAATTGGGATTTTCAAAAATAGAAGAACAATTTAAAAATAAAACAATTCAGGATAGGATTAATAGTATTAGAATAACATTTCAAAAAGAAGTATGTTCAAATCATCCAAATGATTTTTGGGAAAGAAAAAAGCATATTATAAATTTACCTTATGAAAAGGATTTTAATGAACAAAATATTCCCAATAAAGTAAGACCTATTCAAATGAATTCCGAAATTATAGAATTATGTAAGCAGGAAATTCAAAACCGTTTAGAAAATAAATTAATAAGAAAAAGTAAATCTCCTTGGAGTTGCTCTGCTTTTTATGTTAATAAGCAAGCTGGAAAGGAAAGAGGAATTCCTAGATTAGTAATTAATTACAAACCATTAAATAAGGTGTTACAATGAATTAGGTACCTATACCAAATAAGAGAGATTTATTAAAAAGATTATATAATGCAAAAATATTTTCAAAGTTTGATTTAAAATCAGGTTATTGGCAAATTCAAATAAGTGAACAAGATAAATACAAAACAGCATTTGTTGTTCCACTCGGTCAATATGAGTGGAATGTAATGTCATTTGGATTTTAAAATGCACCATCTGAATTTCAAAAGATTATGAATGAAATATTTAATGCATATTCAACATTCGTAATTGTATATATAGATGATATATTAGTTTATTCAGAAATATTAGAAAAACACTTTAAGCATTTAGAAATAATACTAAATGTTATTAAGAAAAACGGTTTAGTAATTCCAGAACCAAAAATGCAATTGTTTCAAACAAAAATAAGATTTTTAGGGCACAATATTCATTTAGGGAAAATTACCCCATTCAAAGAGCTATAGAATCTGCAGACAAATTTCCAGACGAAATCAAGGATAAAAACCAATTACAAAAAAATTTAGGATGTTTAAATTATATATCCGATTTCTTTCCAAAGTTAAAAATTATTTGTAAACCGTTATATGAAAGATTAAAGAAGAGTCCACCATTATGGAATGAAACCCATACTAGAATCATTTAAAAAGTAAAATTAAAAAGCTAAGTCTTTACCATGTTTAGGAATTCCACACCCAAAAGCCTTTATGATAGTTCAAACAGATGCATGAGATATAGGTTATGGAGGCATATTAATCCAAAAACATTCATCAGTAGAATCCATAATTAGATATCACTCGGGATTATGGTTAGGGGCACAAATAAATTATTCAACAGTTAAAAAAGAAGTTTTATCTATTGTTTTATGCATTTCAAAATTTCAAAATGATTTATATAATTAAAAAAATTTAAAAAAATTGACTGTAAATCAGCCAAAGAAATTTTACAAAAAGATGTTAAGAATTTGGTTTCAAAACAAATTTTTGCTAGATGGCAAGCCATTTTATCAGTTTTTTATTTTGATATTGAATTTATTCAAGGAAAAAACAATTCAGTTCCAGATTTTTTTAACTCGTGAATTCCTTATAGGAAAACATAAGTAATTCAGGAGATACAACCAGTTCATCAAGTTCAAGGACACCTCAGGATTATGATATTCGGACCAAAATTCCAAAACCTCTTAGTCCACAAGTTCAAATTTCCCGCCATTAACATATTCTAATATAGCCCAGACTCCTTATTCAAAACTAGTCCAAACTCCAATTCCCAGCCCACATTATACAACTCTCACTCCAAATAATCCCAAGAAGATCCAATCCAGTCAACAAAACTAATTCACTACTACACAAGCCGAATCAACTACATATTTCATTAAGTCTAATCCATAATATATACTTCAAACCCATTTCAAAACCGAGCCTAAAATCCATCAACTCAAAGCTTATGCAGCCGCACTATTTCTGCCACAAAGCTAATGGTTAGCAAGAGACATTCAAAAAACTCAGCAATATTACGAGCTCATTTTGGTGGACACCAATTCCATAGAAATCCAGCATATTCAAAATAAAAATTATCCGACCAGGATAGATTATTCAAAAATCTATATCAAGCAAGTTATTCATCCCAGGCAAATCAACAATATTCATTCAAATAGAGAATTTTTAGTCCAGTTTATTCCACAAGGATACAACTATGCAGAATACAATCAAGCTAGGTTCAAAGTTTTTTATATTCAATCCTTTGATCACTCATGGTTCATAAATTTCCATTCCCAATTTGATAATGAAGTCCCAATGTGGTTCTTTGACTGTTTCGAGAACATTGGGCCAGTCAAGGAAATCTATCCTTCAACAGTGTTGGAAGGATATGATACATTCCATAAGATTAGCACAGCTGAAAATTTCAGAAAACCACTTCTTTTCCATTCTAGTTTCAGAGCTCCATGGATTTTTGCATGGAGTTTTCAAGTTAAACAAATACATTCAAATAATCCATGTGGTTTAGTTAGGCAGTTCAAAGTTAAATGGTGGCAGAATTATAACACTGAATTTTGTTCAGCCAAGGCAGTCCTTCATTTTCTCCAAACTGGCCAAAGACTTAAAATCCAGTTTTCTCCATCGAGCAATCTGATTCAAAACCCTGTACAAGTAGCACTACACCATGGAAGTCAACAAATTTTAGTTACTCCAAGGGGCCCGAGTCCAACAACAATAACCCATTCAAAATCCAAGGATCCAATTGCTGTTGAAGATGAAGAAGAAGAATTCAAAAAAATCAAATTTTAAAGGTCCTTTAAAAACCAAGGAAAACTCAAAGAACAAGTCCAGCCAGAAAATCCAGAAGACCCGTTCGGTGGCCCAATGGGCCAAGACCCATTTGAGTTATGATACCAGCAATGACATAATCAGCCAACTCAACAAAACAGCCAAATGTAGTGGTGGGTCCCAGACACCACCCAATTCAAGCGATCAGCCAAACATAGTGGTGGGTCCCTAAACCCTATATACATATATTTATATATATATATATATATACACATATATGTGTGTATATCTATATCTATATCTAGTCTAGTATCCACCTTATATGTGTAAACCCTTAGAAAAATCCCTCTTTCTCATGGATCCCCGATATCTATTCAATTGTATTTAGGAAGCATTTAAGGATTATAAATTGTAACTTTAAGAGGAACGGCGACAACCTCCCAAACCTACAAGTCAAACTTGAATCACTTTCAATTTATAATTTGAAGCACTTAAGAGCAAAGCTTAAAGTGCCAATAAGCATAATTTGAAGCACCAACAAGCATAACTTGAAGAACTTTCGAGTTAAATTTGAATCACCTTCAAGAGATAAATTGAAGTACCTAAAAGTATAATTTGAAGCATCTACAAGCATAACTTGAAGCACCAATATTTATAACTAGAAGCACCTACGTACAAGTTAAACTTGAATCGCTCACTCTCGATTTGATTTGAAGCACCTAAAGGCAAAGCTTTAAGCACCAATAAGCATAATTTGAAGCACCAACAATCATAACTTGGAGAACCTACAAGTTAAATTTGAATCACCTTCAAGAGATAACTTGAAGTACCTACAAGCATCATTTGAAGCACCTACGAGCATAAATTGAAGCACCAACATTCATAACTTGAAGTACCTACGTACAAGTTAAACCTGACTCACTCACTCTCGATTTATAATTTGAAGCACCTAAGAGCAAAGATCTAAGAACCATTAAGCATAATTTGAACCACCAACAAACATAACTTGGAGAACTTATAAGTTTAATTTAAATCACTTTCAAGAGATAACTTGAAGTACCTACAAGCATAATTTGAAGCACCTACAATCTTAACTTGAAGTACCAACAAACGTAACTTGGAGAATCTACTATTTCAACTTGAATCACCTTCAATTAATAACTTGAAGAACCTAAGAGCATATCTGGAAGCAGAAATAAGCATAACTTGAAGGACCAGTGAACATAACTTGTAGATCCTACAAATTAAACCTGAAGCACCTATGAGCATAAGTTGAAGCACCTACGTACGAGTATAACTTGAAGCACCTATATCCATTATAGGTGTTCTTGCTTCACTTCATTCTTTCCAATTTATAGTCACCAACAAAACATCCCCATTACACGCACACACCTAGCTTTCATCGAAACGCCTTCAAAGTAAATCAACTCTTGATTCACAACAGCAAAAACATCAATTACTTCTTCATCAAGAACAAAAAAATCCCCATCTTAGAGGCTTATTTCTTTGCAACACGTTCAATTAAAAAAAGTAAAATATAGAGCACACAATAGCATAAATAACAAACAAATATGGTGACAAGCTTTGCAGGCCTTCGGAGACAGAATTGCATTGGTTGAGGACATCGAGAGCAGAGTCAAAGAGGCTGAAGACCTCAGTGACAGAGCTCCAAACAGCCTCTGTGTTTTGCCCAATTTTGTCCAAATATGGGCCAAGAACAAAGTGTTTCCTGACAGAAGATATAAAAAGGTAAAGCATAGAGTGTTTTGTTGACTCGTACATGAGGTAAAGCGACAAAAATGGAAATAGAAGCAGAGATTGAATAATTAAAAATTGGGGAAGTGCGTGAACAAAGAAAAGAAGTGAATAATAGAGAGGGGTGTTTATATTAAATTTCATCCGGGCCGGATGATTTAATATCTTTAACGGTCGGGATTTATTCTCATATATATACATATATATATATATGTGAGGGTTCAAGTTAGAACACCTAGTTATGTGAGAACATTAATTTATGTGAGAACAAATTTTAATCATTCAATCATTTAATCTGATGGTTCTAATATAATCCTAAACTAATGAAACTCGCGGGTCCTGTTGTGATAAGGTTGAAACTCAGGTCATAAAACAAAATCCAAACTCTTTTTATGAAGAACTCCTTCCCGTAAAATTTTACCTAAAAATTTGAGTTTTTTGGAGCGATTACAGAGGTTGTTTGTCGACGCCAAATCTTTGGGACACCTTCCATCAAACTCTCCTATGCACAAAACCTCAGAGCAAGTCTACATTTCCTCTCTCGCCCTCCTTAAGAAGCTCAAACATGGTAATTAACTATTCAATCTAATTAGGGTTTTTCACTCTTAGCCTAATTAGGGTTTCCATATTGTGAATTTAAACAAGTGAATTGAGTAATGGGGAGAGTCAAAGTACCGATGGAGGTACGGCGTCGGGAAAAGTATGGCAGAGGAGGTGTCATGGTCATAGTGAAGGAAGGAGAAGGTAGCTTTGTTGATAGAGATGGTGGCACGTAGGGTGATGCATTGGATTTGGAAAGTTGGGTGACTAGTATGATTTTAATGATTTTGGAAAGAAAACTGCAGGTATGATTTTGGTGTATTTATTTGATTGAGATTAGGTTTTAGTATTGCATCTGTGGAAATACTACCTTTGTGTTGATTCATTAAGGTTTTGATTGTAGTAATACCTGTGTTTTTCCTCTACGAGAAATGGTTTTTTCTCAAAGTTGTATGTTTAATGCTTAGATTCAATAGGTTTCAACCGGATTTATGACATTATTTGTTTGAGTGTATGCTTTTGTCAGAGTTTTGTGTTGTATACTCTCCGTTTGTCTTGATCCAACAACTATTTCTAATGTTGTTAATTGGTATAATTTTTATAAAATAAACATTACATTTCACTTCTAACACTTTCCCCTTACTTGGTTTTTAGGAGAGTCAAAGTTGAATCATTGGGTAGATTCCCGAAAAGGGGTCATACTAGTTGGAACAGACATATACTTAATATCCAAGACATCTCTTCCGAATTGGGACATGGTTTTAGTTTCCATGTTCCACACATTTTCATGTAGGCTCCAATCAAGTGCCACTTGGTATTCCACACATTTTCATGTAGGCTCCAATCAAGTGCCACTTGATGCAATACCGGCTAGAGTGTCAAACTATGGGGTTCGTATGCTTGGTAGCATTTACTGTTATGCATTTGTCCATTCGGAATAAGAAAAATAAGAAGGACAAGCATGGCTAATATTTAAGCAATACTCCCACCACTTTCATATAGAGTCATTTTTCTATATTGTACTATTCTAATTTAAGAAACACATGTCCTTAATTTGGATAGTATAATCTAAACTTAAATCTAAATTTGCAAACAAAAACAAGTGCGGAAACAGAACCCTTTATGTGTCTCTCCACCAATTTTTCTATATACAAAACTCAGAAGGTAAATTCATGCGATTGACATTCATATTTTTCACATTAAATGAACTAAACAGCTCAATAACACCTACGAGTTGTACATGGAAACTAATAGCTTTTAATTTGGGGTCAGTCACATAACTTTAAACATGTGGTCATATTATTCTCTTTGATGGAATTCTCATTTTATTTAATAATTACTTCCATGTGTTTCTTACATCCTCTTGTTATGTTGCAGACCTGAGATGAATGTTAGTTGGTATCATTCACATCTTGGGTTTGGTTGCTGGCTTTTTGGTGTGTATATCAATACTCAACAGAATTTTAAAGCTCTTAATCAAAGAGCAATCACAATTGTGGTGGATCCTATTTAGAGTGTCAAAAGGGAAGGTGTAAAACAATCTAAACCTGGTCTTAGACATTCTTATTTCTTAAGAAACAAATTCATAAAATATGTTCAATGCTACTGTTATAATTTATTAAACTTCTCTGGTTGTCTCAAGTTTGTCCATTTGTTTAGCAGGCTACAATTGCTCTTGGTAATGATGTCAGACCTAATAAAATAGACAACACGATAGCCTTCATGTTTGAATCTTGTCTGCTCCCTCGAGTTTGTTCATGGGCATTCAAATCCCCGGTGATGGACCACGGCTATTACCAATGTTGAATTGGCCTAAAATCCCATTTTACACATGAAAAAACTGGAGAGGATGAGGTTGCAGAACTGCAGAATAAGCGCAGTGAGATGACTATTTAGAGGGTTATGTTCTTCATGAATTTCCTTGTACAATAAAGATACTAAGGCGAGTAGTATACATTAGCCATGAGTAATGAAATAGGAAACATAGATCATCAAGCTAGTGGTGTAAACTGTGAAGTAAAACCACTGTAAATATAAAACCTGTAGTAGAGGAACTTTGATTGCTCTTCTGAGAATGAATGGTGCTATGAACATATGTAAGAATCACTTATGCTGTGTACACATTTTAATGTTGGATGTAAATGTTATTTTTTCTCACACATGCATGCCTTTTTATACCTGCACTGAGAATCGATTTCAGGACCTACATGTTACATTTGAATTACTTGTAAGTGATGGTTTAAGCATCTAAGAGTTGTACTCTAAGCACCAAGTTATTTTTGTAACACATCTAAATTATAAAATAATCACCTACATATTACAATTAAAGCACTTATAAGTGGCGGTTGAAGCACCTACGAATTATACTTTAAGCACCAAGTTGTTTTCGTAGCATAGGTAAGTTATAAAGGAAACACCTACTAGTTACATCTGAAACACTTACAAGAACCAATTGAAGCATCTAAAAGGTATACTATAAGCACCAAGTTATTTTCGTAGCATACATAAGTTATAAAAGAAGCACATACTAGCTACATTTAAAACACTTACAAGCGACAGTTGAAACACCTATGAGTTTTACTCTAAGCACCAAGTTGTTTTCATAACACACAAGTTATAAAATAAGCATCTACAACTTACAATTGAAGCGCTTACAAGCATTGGTTGAAACACGTACGAGTTGTACACTAAGAACCAAGTTTTTTTATAGAACACAAGTTATAAAAAAAAACATTACATTCGAAACACTTACAAGCAACGATTGAAGCACCTATGAATTATACTCTAAGCACCAAGTTATTTTTGTAACACAAGTAAGTTATAAAGAAATACCTACTAGTTACATCTGAATCCCTGATAAGAAATGATTGAAGCACCTGCAAGTTATACTCCAAGCACCAAGTTATTTGGATCAATATATGTATGAGTTTTATTTGAAACATTTACAAGTAATTGTTAAAACACATACGAGTTGTAATCTAATCAATGCGATTTTGTAAACATATCAGTGGCTTTATATTGATTTCGGAGAGTCCTAGAACATAGCATCGATCCAAACACTCAGAAAACCATTATAAATTAGAAATGGAATCTGTACGCACCCTAGCACAAGATCACGATGGGAATTACGTAATTCAGGTGAGCAATCTTTGATCGTGTAGTGTCGCCTCTCAATGATAACGATTTTGTTTAGCATGTCCTGCAACATCGCGAAGCTTTGAAATAGCGATCATATAATTGATTTGCAAAATTATAAGGTCAGGATAATAACATCACTAATTAATCATGTCTTGCATCATCACGAGTGCTTTGAAATCATCACGAAGCTTGTTGGGCAGATTTTAAAGATGAATCAGCAGATATTCGTTTCTAATGTTATCAGTAACTGCTTAACTTTCAGCGGCCCATTGGTCAGGATATTTGTAAATATGAATCATCGATATAGTTAAATTAATGGTCAAGAAAGACTAATTAAAAGAAGAGTGTCATAGGACCATCTCCAATAATTTGAAGGCCTTGTGTTGAATATAATAATGAAACTTTAAACTACTACCATTATAAAAGACACATTATTACTATATTATAATTTCTAAACAAGATATAGAAATTAGATAAAATTAACAACTTTCTTCATTGTTATCCTAAATATATAGTATTTAAGAAGTGATAATATAATAATAATTAAAAAATAAATCAATAAAAACAAAGAGAGAAATGAAGAGTTGATATGTTAAAAAGTTAAAAAGTTAAAGGATTAAGAAAATTAATAAATTGTAACATTTGAAGACTCTCACTTTACTTTTTTAATATAAAATTAATAATAAGAAAATTTAAATTGGGGCCACAAAATTTTTGTGGCCATGTTCTTGGGATTCGGCCATTGTCACTCACACATCCCAAAAGATTGAGTTGATGTCCTTCGTGCAAAAACATTATGTTTTTCTTACCGCTTTTAAGTGGTTTAAATGTAACCTATAAGAGCTTCGTTTATGACTTGTTTGCATTACGAAACAACTTAGTACTTAAAGTACAATTCATAGGTTCTTTAACCACCGCTTGTGAGTACTTTAAAGGTAACCTGTAGGTAAGGGTGGGCAAAAAAACCGAAAACCGAATCGAAAACCTAATTATTCGAATTTGAATAACCCGAACCATATTTAAAATACGGTTTTCGGATAATCGAATTGAATAAACCGAATTTTGAATATAGTTTTTGGTTTGGTTTTGGATATGGAAGCTCAACCCGAAAC
>JAULKM010099336.1:0-10921 GCA_032355605.1 Rubia tinctorum
ATTTATTCAAATTTTCAGTTTAAACCTTGGTCTTTCCATAACTTATGGAAAGACCGTCTTTCAAGAGACGGACTCTTACTAATATATGAAATGTATACTCATAATTGTATAAATAATTTTTAGTAAAATTATATTTTTTAAATGAAATATTAAAAGTATTCTAATTAAGTTAAACGAAAATAATTGTATTTTTGTTTATTAATTGAATAATATTCAATTAAATATAATATAATATTCTTATTTTAAATTATATAAAAATAAATTATAATATATTTATTATTTAAATATTATTACATTTAAAATAATATATTTCATTTAAATAAATTATAAAAAAATTACTATTTTATATATGATTTGGGTTGACCCAATATATCATCAAAGAAGGCTAACACATACTTTTGGAGAAATTAACCAAAAATCTGATTCATGAGGCTTTGAAATGTAGCAGGGGCATTGGTCCATCCGTCCTCCAAACAGTGTTGCTAGATTTCCCCTTCACTCAGTGTTTCACAACACAAGATTTGTTGTATCTGCTTGTACTTGCAAGAATACCCAGGAGTCAACTTATCTCCCAACTTAAAACATAAATTGTGATCTCTCCTGTACTGCAGTTCCTGTGGCGAAATTCATTTAAATTTCTCACCCACATGCTTTTTCCCATTCCCAGATTATCATTAATAGTTCTTCTCCCTCCCATATTATGCTTCTAAACAAGCTTATCAAAAACATGCTTATTATCAATATACCCACCACTGCACCTTAAGGCTACACCAACTTCTAAATTCAATTATTGAAGACAGGCCACCTCAATTGTATCATGCAAAAGTTTTCGGTTTAAACATTTTAATCATAGGCTTCAATTCATCTTTTAAATCGCTTACAAAACTCAACATGAAATTTCTCTCGTATAGGTAAGGACGTTTACCTATAACTTGAGACCTCAATTCTTCAAATGCCTCCTGATAATCACGAACACATCCAATCTGGTACAGTTTGTTGAATTCTTCTACCACGTCGCGACCTCCTATTTATGAAAATCTTTTCAAGATTGCTTCTCAAAACTCCACCCAGTTCATAAACCTCCTAACTCCCTTCTCATTATGATACCATATTTTTGCCCAACCTTCCAAGTATATTTCCATGGTTTCTACCCTTTGTGGATCGTAATTCTAGTAATAGTTGAGGAATTTGTTACACTTTCTCAACCTTTCTATTGTTTTATCACCATTGAACACACTCAGCTCGATTTTTGGCAAAGTGTTCCCAGAACTCAAGCCTTTTTTCCCCCTCCAATCTTCCCCTGGATCATTCAAAAATCTCGGATTATGAATTACATGAGCAGTACCTCTAGGCTGGAAACCTGCTGAATGTGTTTTTGTGTACATCCTTGATCTGCTCTTCGATGAACTCCAGCTAGATTCTTCTATTTCAACTTCTTTCCCTTTTTTCCTTTCGCATCTCCAAGAGCATCATTGTCTACGAACATGTCCTTCACCTCAGATTTGAATTCCTTCATTGAAGACTCCAGTTCTACTGGGTTTTTACAGCTCACTTCCAAACTCTGCCTCAACTCCTCCATCAATTTGTTGAGGTGAGCTTCTATGTCCTTAATGTGATTTTCGAGGGTTCTTGATCGGGTGTTATCCTCCATTTCAGCTGAGGAGCGCTGCGCTCTGATACCACTTGTTATAACCTGTGAAGTAAAAATGGACTTAGAGAAATAGATGGGAAGAGAAACTCTGTTGTAATGGAAGCTTCTTTCCATATTCAACAATATGATTCCACGTAATGAATGACTCAAAACCTTCCTGGAGTATATATCTGTAAACATCCAATCCCTTAACCAATTTACAACCAACTCCTAACTGACTAATGCCATCAACTGTAACAGTTACAACCGATTAGAGCTGCCCTTAATTGATTCTCATCCCGTCAGTGATAGTTTATCCAATCACCCATTGCAATGGTCCAATTTACCCTCAAGCTTTGTGACACTTTAACTGAGATCGGGCTTCAATGGACCTTGACTCGGACCATATGGATAACTGGATCTGGACCCTTTGACTGGACTAATATAACCATAAGGACTTGGGCTAAGATCGGGCATCAATGGACCAACACCTCCCCTCCTTCTAAACGAAGGAAAAGTTTTATCCATGGTTGGACACACCACGGCAGAGGAATTAACCGCAAATTCGCTGGAAAAAAGACGCTCAAGTTTGACATTCATTTATGGCAAAATCTTGGGAAATATCATTTTTCTATAGGCATATGGAAATACGTGTTGAATTGAAATTATAAAAAAACAAAAAGTTTTAGTTGCAATATTAAAAATTTATTATGCAACATGTAGGAGTGATAAGTTTATGACCCGATTAATACATCCCAAAAATTTTATTTTAATTTTTTTAAATTTGCAGTTTAAACCTTGATCTTTCCACAAGTTGTAAAAAACCGTCTTTCAAGAGACGAACACCAGTTCAAATGGGCTTATGTCCACTTACTCTTCCTAAAACCTTATTTAAACTATATTTAATGAAATCTTTAATTTAAATATTAACACATCAATTTCAAATTGTAAAGAATCAAATAAAATTAGTTAAAATATCAGATTAAAATAATAAATAAACATTAAATTAAAATAATTTAACATAAAATAAAAAAATAATTAAAATAATATAGTTAAACATCAAATAAAAAATTATATATGCATAAAAAACATCAAATTAGATTGAATAAAATTAAAACATAAAAATACTTAAAATAAAAACCTGATATTCAAAAATAAGAAATATCAATATTTAACTTTAAAAAATAAATTCACTTTCTTGAAAGATCAATAATACATTAAATAAAAATATAATAATAAAAAATAAGAAACATTAAAATTAGAATTTAAAAAATCAATTCATACTATTGAAACATCACGAGTGCATTAAATAAAAATATAATTTGTTCAAAAAATAATCTAATATTCAAAAACCATAAACATCAATATTAAAATTAATTAAATTAATTCACACAATTGAAACATCAAAAATACATTAAATAAAATTCTAATATTCAAAAATAAAAAAAACATCAATATTAATTTTTAAACTGACATGCTGAAAAGTTAACACACACTACTATAAATTAGAGCTATCGTAACACTTTCATAGCAACACTTGACGTAACACTTTTTAAAATCTAGGTAACACTTTTTAAAAGTTTAAGTAACACTTTATAAGGTAATGTAGTAACATTTTAAATAAGTGTTCCAAGGAAAATGATTATCTTTAGTTTGTAGTAGTGACATCAATAAAAAAAGTTCAAATTAAAATTAAAATAGTAAAATATCCCAAACTAGTGTCAATATAAGTAAAATGTGACAATTTTAACATATAAACACTGGATTTACATTAAAAGATCAAGATTTAACTTTAACTTCATGATTTAGTAGGAAAAATGGCTTCTGGTATAACATCTCAATGTTTGATTGAAACATCAAATAATAGAAGTGAAACATCAATTTCGGTAGTTAAAAGGTGCGCATTGCACGAAAATGGGAAAAAATTGACCAGTGAGATTTTTCAACCCGGATTCTTGTTAGCGAGATTCTTACGACCCAGAATCATTAATTCCACAATTATTTATTCTCAACGCCCCAAAAAAAGGTATTTGCAGTTTTACATCCAGATCCATCATTTCTCTCCTAATTTTCTTAAATTATATTTGGAAGCTCATCTTTAATTAATCTTCATATACTGCACATTAATCATTGGTCTCGCCGTGAGACGTTCTCGCACAAGACTTTATCAAAATAATATACTTGAGAATTTTAAATGAATTTCAACATTTACTTTTTAAAATATACTAATATTTGTTTAATGTTTATACTGCAAAATCTTGGGAAAACCATCTTTCCAAAGGATTATGGAAAGATGAGATTTAATTAGAATAATAAAAATGCAAAATATTTTAGTTGTCATATTAAAATTTTATTATGCAACATGTAGTAGTTATAAAGTTTATGACCCGATTAATGCAACCCAAATTTTTTATCTTCATTTCTTTTCATTTGCAATTTAAATCTTAATTTTTCTATGGCTCATGGGAATACATCGTTTTTTAAAAACAACAAATTACGCCTTCGTTCAGGATATTTAGAAAAGAGCTAACAGCACGCATGCGTGCTAATTAATTCATCAATCTACTTTTGTATTCAAAGCAAAAATAAACTTGCCCAAAAATTCAGAAGCTCACAATTTTTATTATTTGAAGCTCCAATCGGTATTCATTTTTCGCCATCCACGAGGACTTTTCTATTACAACTAATCCATGGCCGATGAAGGTGAAGAATAAAAAAAACAAATGGAGAAATTAAAGACAAGTAATTTAGGAGTAACTAAAATAATAATTTTCTAAAATAATAATTATTTATTGGTGAAAATCAAAGAGAGTATTAGGTATTGCGGAATAGGGGAGGACATCTATTAAAACAACCGGCCAAGCCACACAAGCAATTCGAATCCCAATTGAAACCACGACTACAATGGCTTGCACAATCTTCATAGCAATTATTTGAAGGAATTCTTCCCTTTCCCTCAACTATAGAGCTTGAATCTACCGCCGTCACTGCCACCATCGCTACTATCGCTATCGCCAACAGTATCATTACTACTCCGAAACTTACTTTCCTTCTGGCACCCGTCGTCATCTTCACCTCTTCAATTTTTGTGAGAGAAAGTGGCAAAATATTTTAATTGACACATATGATAGTTCATGCTCTATATATAGGCACTATGTACAAAATGAATGGGTTGAACCCATTCTTTAAAAGAAAAGTTCATTAGTACAATGAGCAATTAAGGAGCGTAACAAGATTACGCTTATCATAATCTTATATAATATTTATTGTCCTTACTGTATATTATAAATACTGAAATACAAAATTATATCAAATCACTAGGTACATGAATACAGCACGTTTTTAAAATAAGAAATTCGTGAATACGTTGTATGTGTTATTGTAGTGCTCGTACCAAAACGGTCAAAAATATTTTTAGTCAAAGGTTCCAGGAAAGGTCTTTTCAGAATAATCATAAATGCACGTTAAAGAAAAAGATTTTGGCAAGACTTTGCCATATGAAGGGTTAATTAATAAGGCCGTATTTGGTTGCCAAGTTTGAAATGATTTAGATTTGGGTTTGAAAACTCAAATCTTGGTTTGGTGGAACATATTTGAAAATAAAATTTTGAAACTTGATTTTAAATTAGAATTTATGAATACTATTGAAAAACCTATTTAGAAAATCTATTGTTGTTGAAGAGCTCAATTGAATTTTTAGAAAATGCTGTTTATTTATATGGTTTAATAATATAATTTATAAATATATAGTTCATTACAAATATTCAAGAACAAAATTTTAATAATAATTTGAAAATTGTCAAAAATTGAAAATTTCCAATCTAAACATCGTTATTTTATTATATATATATATATATATATATTGCTATGATCAAATGAAACCTACTTAAATTCAAGAAAATAGATAGCGTAAATTGGATTTCAAAAATTAATTTTCATATTCCATTGTATTCGTACATTTAATTTAGTGCTCCTTATGATTTTATAAAATTGACACACTTTTAATTTACGTATGTTTTCTGAAATAGTTACTCCTTCGTTCCACCTTTATTTTAATTGATGACCCAAGAAGCTAAGAATGAACATGCTGCTGTCCGATGAAGACATCCAACCACCATCGTTCTGGTGAGCTCATTCAAGTTGCTAGGCTACCACGCGATGGAGCACACAACTGAATCAAAAACCCTCACAAAAAGTTTCCAGAGAATGAAAAAATATGAAATAAAATCAGTTCGTGTGATGGTATCAGAGCTAGAACGGAGATCCAACTCCGTAATTAGGGATGTTGAGTCGTTCAAGCCAAGCTCAACGAGTCAACCCGGAAAGCCGGTGAGTTGACTAGGCCAGCCAACGAGTCAACCCAATGACTACCTTACGAGTCAACCCAATTCCTCCATGTGATTCCACGCCGGATCGATGCGGTGAGCCGGCCCGATGCCACCACCCAATGAATCAACGACTCCGCCAATGGGTCGCTAATATCCTTGAGTGTATCATGGGAGATGAGAAACAATAGTTATTTAATTGATATTCGTTTAGTGTTTATAATACTGAATAAGTATGGTTCATCTCCATATATGTATTGTTCTTAGATTAGATTTTTTTGTTCATAATGATCACCCAATTTAACCATTCTTGTCAATGTACTTTGTTCGATTTGGTTGTGAAGGTCGTAATTTCATTATTTTGTTTGTGTTTCTCTATTAGGAGTCATGGTCTCGATTTGAAAATTTTAAAATGTTTACATTTTGGACAACATAGATTGTGTTTTGGATCCACTGGTATTATAGATGTTGAAGATCCCTGATTGGCATAGTGATATTGATGCGAGATACGCTCCTCTCTGGCAAGTGATAATGATTTTCGCGGAAAGCTAGTTAATATCCATGAGGGTGATGTTATAATTTTATTGGATCTCTAATTTTTTATAGTATAAACAATTAGTCTGGTTGACATGATATTTAAATATTCTTGCAATAGACCAGTTATTGCTAGAGTTTAGTTAGATTGGATGTCAATTTCACTCATTGTAATCATTGTTGGGCATTTTTACTAACATATTTGAATGATTGATTGATTTATTTGAAAAAAGTAAAATATACATTGTTAAGTAATATCACTCACGTTCATCAAATTAGAGTGATGATAGAGAGAGTACAACTTCATAGTGAATAAAATAGTGAATGATGTGGAACTCAACAAATTACCAAATCACTAATCATATTACTAGTAGAAAAAACTTTATTAAAGGCAACGTTATAATAAGGTTCCATCGAAACCGCCTTTAATTGAGGTCTAGAAGTGCTTCTAAACTCGGAAGTCCCTTTGAAATTAATTAAAGACTAGTTAAAATCGGTTCTGCCTTTAGAACCGCCCATAATTGAGGTTCAAAAGCACTTCCAAACACCGGTTAAAGGCGGTTCCGCCTTTGGAACCGCTTATAATTGAGGTTCGGAAACATTTCTGAATTCAGAAGTTCCATCACAGAGCCCCTTTTTATTTTAAAGGCGGTTCTACATTTAGAACCGCCTTTGATAGGCTCATTTTTTGGCCCATAATATGTTGGAACCCATACTTACCCATACTTAGCTGCTGAACCCATTTTTAAAACCATATTCCACTTCTTCTCCCCCTTCACCTCCAGTAGCCCTCATCCTGAGACACTTCTCCATGCCGCCTCCACTCCACCGCTTCCTCATCCCACAGCCGCCTCACCCGTCTGTCGCCTCTCACCTCACCTCCACCTCATCACACTACCGCCTCACCCACTACCGCCTCACCCATCTGTCGCCTCACGCCCCTCCCTCGCCTCCACCCTCCGCCGATTGCTCGCCTCCGCTTGTCCACCACTTGTGGCACCTCCGTCGTTGATCTCCAGCTTGGCTCCACCCCCGCTTGTAGCATCTCCTCCGTACAACTCGCTTTTGTCGGTGATCTATGCCCGTTTGCTCGACTCCAACTCTGCCTGTAGCATCTTTCCCACTAATCTTAACCCGTGTTAGTTGTTGTGTTTTGTGTTCTTAATCGATAAAGTGTTAGTTGTTATTAGTTGTTGTTTTTCTGTGTTCTCAATCGATTAAGTGGTTGTTGTTGCTAATTTCTAGATCTGTGTTACTCACTTCACTTCCCGAAACTTCAATTTTTTATAGCTATTTTTTTGGAAGATCAGAAATAGATTCCAAACTCGGAATCTATTTCAAACCCTATTAAATATAACTGCCTTTAATCAAACGATTTCCACTAGTGTTAGAACCACCTTTGATCGAAACCGATCAAAGGCGGAACCAGAGAAGACACTTTAAAAGAGCCTTTAATGGTCCGATATAACCGTCTTTAATGACCACTTCCTCCACTAGTGTATCCCTTAAAATGTGCAGCTGACCATGCATGGTGATAAGGACTGAGCCCAATTTATATGATGCCTATATTAATGAGCCCAGACAGGGTTGAAACGGTAATAGTTAATACCATATTTATTGGGTAATTAAGAGTTATTGTTGGGGTAAAATATTAATAGGGTGATATAATATAAATACCAGGTACATATTCATTTTCCATTTCATTCAGTCTTTATACGGTGCTTATACTCCCTGCTAACTTAAACTTCGGAGGATTTACCCGTGAGATCCCCAGAGTTGATTTTCTTGTAGGCTACAATCAAGTAGTTCGTGCTCACTGTCCATTCGGTTTTAAGACGATTCACATGGATATATTTGTCTTTTTATATATGCCACAACAGTCACTATGCGATTTATCTATAAATTTCCACAAGTGATAAAACTTTCCCCCGCTAATTAGTTGATATCCCATTCTACGTTCCTAACCTCCAAATATATTAAATTCGTCCTTTATTTTTTGTTTTTTCTTGTGAAATCAAGAATTTGCTAACACAAGAACTAACCATCGTACCAAAACAAACTATACATTCCGAATTATTTATAAACTAAATTGATTGTTTGGTCTCTAACATATCATCTTATACAATCATTTGGTCTCCGAGATAAAAATCACGTCCTTTCCATAACTCACAAATTTAAAATGAAATTTTCGGTTCTAAAACCAGATTCTGGGTGATTTCAAGTAGACTAAATTATTTTTTTTGTCCCTAACATAGCATCATATACCATCCTTTGGTCCTCGAAAACCATTCAAAATCTGATTTTAGAGACCGAAAATTTCATTTGAATTTGTTGGGTACTGAAAGGACGTGATTTTGGTCTCGAGGGCCAAAAGATGGTATAAGATGCTATGTTAGGGGAAAAAACAATTTAGTTTTATTTATACATCCATAACACTAAATCAAACTCAAAACATACAGAAATAACTAACTTCTCTCTTTTTTAAATCAACTCTTCAAAGACACAATCAACGACTAGATTGTTGTGCTTCTTCCCGTACCTCTGGTTCATCAACTCGGGGTCCATTTCTTTCGGTGTAAGGTTCTTGATGTTGTTCATGCCGGTCTTGTGGGACTTGGCCGGGTTTGTGCACGTGATTCTTTAACTTGGCAATTGTTGCTCTTTATGTCAAAAGTTCAGGTTGAATATGCCAAGATTAAAAACCAACGGAAAGAAATGCCATAAAATCATCAAACGAGACATATACAATTTTGCATCACGCTAAAATAATTGTAATGATTGACACGACAATATTTTGGACTATACAAAGTTGAACATGCTCATTTATAATTTTGGATCCGTTACTGAGCGAAGAACATTTAACTGTTAGGCAATCGTTAATGCATGTTGAAATATCTATATATCCGCCTTGATCGCATTCTATCGCACACCTGCGATAGCAATCTTGAAATGACATTTGATCTGCATTAGGGTTTGAATCTGAAGCCATGGATGCTGCCACCATAGCCAGTGCCACTAATATTGCTCCAAGATTTGCCTCACTTGACATCTTCATCTTTATATGAATCCGCCTTTTGAAAGAAAACAATTGATCCTCTTAAGAGTTTTGGTTGACCTAGATGATGATCAATCAATAGCAACATTGGTTACGCTATATTCGAGGCAGCACTTACTCTCCACCTTTGATTTTTATTTTCTATTTTAAGAGACTAAATTCTCGATTTAGTCATTCTATTTTACAAATTAATGTCCAACTGTTTATTCATCAGAGTTAGCTTATCGTAATTTAAGAGAATAAAAATCTATAAAGTCATTTTGGATGTTTGTTGTCGAGTGTTACATGGCTAAGGTTTTTCTAATTCTATATTTTCCTTTTTCTAAATCTAAGAGAAGTAAATACTCCTCCGTCTCAGCCGAATCTGCATACTTTTTGGTCAATTATCTGAAATCACATTTGACCATAAATTTCAATTAGTATATAAGCATTAATATCATCTTGGGATAGATTGTTAGATTTAGGGATGACAGTGGGGCGGGTTTTGGTGGAGGTCCGCCCTGCATCCGCCTCAATGAGGCGGGTATGGATGTAGTTTTGGTGGGGTGGGTCGGGTATGAGTATGAAAATTGATACCCTCCATGGGTAGTGTATCAGGTATGAATATTAGTTTATACTCGCCCCACCCCACTATACTCGCTATGTACACACTAATTTATTTTATAATAAGCTATTATTCATCCATAATGCACATATTTTCATGTAAATATTATTTAACTTTTAATATAATATTATTAATTTAAAAGCAAAATTTTAGGTGTTTTATAGAGCTATAGATGGAGTGAGTAAAATAGATTGAAGTGGGATAAAGACCCGAGTGGATGATGGGGCGGGAGTGAATTTTAGATAATACCCAATGGGATGGGGTGGATTTTAATGTTGTACCCGCCATGAGTGATGAGAGTCTGGATTCATTGCATCATGTAGTTTCTAAATATCAAATTTTAATACACCAATAGTGTACGTAATTAAAGTTATCGATGGTCAAACATATTTTGAAAAAGTTGATCAAAGAAGTGAAGATTCGGATGGAATGGAGCGGAGTATGTGTTTTGCTTATAAAATTATATTTCTCCACTTATATCCCTAACACTACTAGAAACCCAACCAACACGCACACCTCCTTCCCCTTTTAGCAGCTATTATGGAAAATAACTGTCATGAATTTACATATCAGTTATTATTTTTCTTTGCAACTGTTATTTTAAAAAGGTAAAATCTTGGGAAAGACGGTATTTCCATAGTTTTGGGAAAGACGGTCTTTCCATAGGCTTATGGAAAGACGGAGTTTAATTATAATGGTAAAAGGTAAAAGGTCTTTGTTGCAATATTAAAGTTTTATTATGCAACGTGTAGTAGTTATAAATTTTATAACCC
>JAULKM010099337.1:0-10921 GCA_032355605.1 Rubia tinctorum
CCTGCCCAACCCCAGCCCCTCCTCAAATATCCTTCTAGTTCCGCCACTGCACCTGACTACATGGTACCACGCTTTCTACATGCCAAGAAAAGGACTTATAACTTCCTTTTAGCCAAACGACATAATACACAGAAAATTTGTACAACTATAACATTAAATCAGTCGTTCGCTTATAATATCAATATGAAGTGCACATTAGACATTACATTAGCTCGAACAATTAATCTTAATGCAGCCAAAAAAAATGAAACGACAGGGGAAAATTCAAAGTAGTACCCCCATCCAGGACACTAGTTAGCTTTTTAGTACTAATCTAATTGACTTGTTTTTATTACCATAAAGTGCTGACACGATTTTATACTTGTGTCATTTAAAGTAGAATCAAAGTGGGTTTTGGCTGCTTTACTATTCTTTGTACCTAATAAAACACCTTAAACTTGCTTTTCGTGGATATTATTGCCACTATCCCCTTATAAAATCAGTCATTAAAATTAACCTAATTCCATATTATCAGTCGAAATTTTACCTAAAGCTTATTTTCTTTCATTTATGAAAATAAAATTTATAAAAATGTTCGAATTATGAGTTTGAGAAAGAAAAATAAAATTTATTTGGACTTGTTTGAGATATATAATTTCCCTCTAGTCAAATTTTTAAAAAACAGTTATTATTTATAATTGATTTTTACATGTAAAAAGTTTGTTACAATGAGAGAGTAGTTCAAGAAGTATTTTAAAAAATGGGCTGTATATGGAATGAAAGACCAATATAATTTTGATAAGTGTTAAAAAATAAAATGGAGGATAGTGTAGAATAAACAAACCTATGACAACTCATTTCACACTTGTCAAAATTATAGTGACCTCTCACTCACAAAATTATTATTTTCACATACAAAATTTACTGCTAAAATGGATTGGGAGGTCGGAGTCCTGCTGCGAGTAATAAAATTATTAAAAATTGAAGTCTATATTTTTCATACCAACCAAAATGAAAAATAAGAGATCCAAAATAATGAGAAAAGGACTTGTAACCCTGAAACTATAGCATGGAACAAAAATACAGTTCATTATTATAAAAAAAATCCATGAAAATTAGACATCAAATCATATTATATTCAATGCCATGAAAAAAGAGGGATAATGTATGAAAAAGTCTACTACTTCAATATTTTATGAATGAGCACGCGCTGGCAAAAATAATGAGTTTACTGTATTGAGAAAAACATTAGTAACGGTTCAACGGGTCAGGGTCATTTCAGGAGAAGCAAAAGTCGGCGACGGTTGGGGCCTTGGGCCCGCAGCCAACCCGAAAAGAACAGACAGTCTTTTGATTAAAAATATGAAACCCCTGGCCCACCAACGAAGTACCTAGGTGTTTCTATTTGGTGGCTCCTAAACGAACAGTCGTGGGCCGGGTTCGGATCCACTTTCCTCATCTACTCAAAAAGAGGTTAAAGGCAGTCCTTTATTTTTATCTTTTACTGTGGGCCTAGATGGGTGATTCAGCCCAGTCAATGTGTAGGCCCTGGCAGAATACACTTGGGCGGTGTAAAGCAAAGCTTGTGTGCGTACGTGGACTGAAGTGACAAATCCACACCAATCAAAAACCTCAATAGTGTCTCCTTTTTATCAGTCGAAGTTGAAAGTACATCAGTTAAAGTTTCCTCCAAATATATCCTCCATTCATTCATTAGTGTTTGACACACTTTTTTACTCCATTTTCTCAAGACATATTTGATCATTAATAACTTTTGCTACATATGTTGAGACTTATGTAAAATTTTAATATTTGAAAAGTACATGCTACGAAGAATCCAACGATACCTCACATGATAATATTACTACTTATATATTACATAAAATTTATGATCAAACGTGATTTGAGAAAACTGGCTAAAAAATGTGTCAAACTTAACTGAACGGAGGAAGTAGTTTTAAAAAATTAAGTTGTGGAACTAGTGGAATAACCCCTGTGTAACTAAATATGACATCTATCCAGACATCAAAACAAAGTTACTTTCCATATAAGTGAAATTGTCTCATTTTAAACTTTTAGATGGAGTTCTTTTTTGAACATTTGTCCAAACATTAAAACGACTTACTTTTGTGAAATTATATCGTTTTGAGTTTCTGGGCAGAGTACTTTTCTGCACAGAGGATCCACATAATTAAGGACATCTCATTCAAAAGTGTTGAACAGAGTGCATCCCTACATAGAGGATCCAATGTCATAAAACTAAGTAATAAAATGGAGGATAGTATAGAATAAACAAACCTATGACAACCTCATTTAAAAGTATGTGAGTAAGAAATTGACAAACTTGTAATTTACATGTTTGATTAATGGATATTTAGACTAAAATTTTATAACAACTCAAAACTATTAAAGATCATGCATGCATATACCTATTTCCTTGAATTTTTACCATAAAATCCATCATGGTATGTACAATATTCTTAGTCCAGTAACATTAATGTTAAAAAGAAATTGTTTGGTCACTAATAGTAATAGTTTATTGTCACACTATTTCTTCAGTATAATAATGTTGTGTCGCACCTAAAACCTAACAAAATTGAGTAATAATAATGAATAAAGTGTAAAAATAATTCTATTAAATTGTGAAAGTGCATAAACAACCCTGTAAAATTTGAAAGTGCAAATCTAACCATACGTTTTGGAGAAATGGGCAGATATACCCAAATTGCACTATTTTGACGTTGACTAAATGAATTCAAACGTTGATCTAACATAAAAAGATAAAAATATCCTTGGATTTAAAACTAAAAATTTAATGACCTACCCCTAGGCTTTGTTGCCGATCAACGCGGATTGTGCGCCGGTCAGCGGTGGTCAATACCGGTTAATGCCGGTCAATGTCGGGCAGCCACCGGTGGTCAACGCTGAACCGCCGCATATCGCCGTCAGCGGCTAATGGTGGTCTGGTTAGACCAATACTTTTATTAATAAGACATAGTTAGATTAGCACCTTAGTAACAAATATAGGGTTAAATTAGCACTTCTCTACAAAAGATAGGGTCAGATTAGCACTATCATAAAAAAATCTTTTTGAGGAGAGCCAACTCCTTGTAAATATGTTTTCATTACAACTTCATAATTTATTTATTTTTTGAAAAATAAGGTATATTTCATTAATCATTGGTAAAGTACAACTTCATGATCTAATGTATGATAAATATGTTTATAATTTTTATGTTAAATTCTAATTAATCTTCAATACTCCATTGATTTTTAGAAGTCAACTGAATCAATTTTCAACTAATTTAATATCTTTATTCACGTGTGTAAAAAAATCTGAAAACATATTAATTTAAAAATATATGTGATAATGAATCAAACAATATTTAACATGATAATAGTCTTGCATATATAATAACAGAATTTAATGATCGAATTTGACTTAGTCGACTTCCAAAAGTCAAAATATGTCAATTTATCTTGCACGAAGGGAGTATACAAATTCGGTTTCCATAATGAAAAGTTGGCTCTATCCGTAGCAGTATCCGAACAGCAATATGTGTCAATTTCTAGTCACAAAATTATGGCATTTCGTAGGAAAACTATTTATCGAAATTTATGAATTTCTTTCAGAAAGTATTTACCAAAGTTTCGTACTTCCTATCGAATGCATACAAATTATAAGTATATTTATGATACACTAAATTATAAAGTTGTAACTTTATAATATTTCCTCAAAAATTTATTTTTATGATAGTGCTGATCTAACCCTATCATTTTTACATAAGTGCAAATTTAACCATGATTTTTTTTTACTAAAATGCTGAACTAACCTTGTCTTATTAATAAAAGTACTGATCTAACTCGGTCACCGGCGGCGGTCCGACGGCGATTACCGGTGGCGACCATTGTTGACCGGCATTGACCGATGGCGTTAACCGACAGAAGAGTTTGAGCTCTTTTTAGGAAGGGTAATGGCATCTTTTCATATTTTTCTGAAAATTTTATCTTTTTTATGGGGTATAATTGTCATTTAAAAAATTATGGCCACAATTTGGTTTCCAGGATTAATTTGACACTTTTGACCAAAACATAATGTTAATTCTTCTCTTTCAAATTTTACAAGATTATTTATGCATTTTCGTCCAAATAATAAAATTAAAATGCACTTTTCTCTATTATTATTATTATAAACGAATAGTTTTACTTATCAGATTCTAGACATAAAATTCAACAGATTGACTTTAACCCTTCCGAGAGGGTTTAGTTGGTACCATCCCAAAACAGGTTACAACCACGCGCGACGGAGAGGAAAGAAGAGCTTTGACTGAATTTAGGGAATTGGAGAAAGGAACAGAAAACTGAAACCAACGGCTTTTAAGTTTTCTCGCTTTCTTCCTAGAATTCAAACCAAACAAATCGCCGGCAATGCAAACAGCCGAACAAGACGATCGGAATCGTAACCTTCACCGTAACCGCGTAACCTTCACCGTAACCGTCTGGCGCCGCCGGTGGAAACTCGAAAGAAGAGGATTTAGGTGAAAGAAAGCAAGCATTGTTGATCAAGTTACAACACACAATCACACACCAAAAAACACACACACACAGAAAACACCTTTGACGGAGAATTCAGAGGTCAGAGAAAAGCTTACTTGTGAAATCCTGAGCTGTAAAACCTTGAATCACGTCCGGTGAAATATGGAGCGGAATTTAGCAGAGTTTAAGAAAAGGTAAATAAACGAAGTGAAGTGAAGAGGAAGGGGAGAAAATTGAGAAGAAGGATTGGGGTATTTATCGATACAGACACATACGTTAGGGACATGGAAGTGGGGTTTAGGGGGGCTTGGAGTTTTCCGTTAAACTGTCAATTTTCGGATTTATTTGGTCAACATTGTGGTAATCTGAATATTAAATTAATAAAATCGAGTTTTGTATGCTTCTTGTTTTATAAGCGTCCCGTATTTAATGGAGTTTTGACAAACTAATACTGTTGCGGATTAATTATGAATGATAAATTGTGATGATATAACAAGGGTTGAATGATGCACACATAAATTTTTTTATGGAAAAAAGGGACTTGATTCATTGAATGCACACATCACTTTTAGATAAAGAGATTGTAAAAATCAAGTTCTATACTCCCTCCGTCACATAAGTAATTGCACAATTATTTTTTCACGGTTTTCAATGAACACGTTTGACTGTAAATAGGGGTGTCAAAATAGACCCGTAACCCGCGGGTCAAGCGGGTTATCTAATTTTAAACCCCTATGTGTATGGGTAATGGGTTAAATGGGTAGTTGAAAAATATGGGTTGAATGGGTTGAGTTTGTGGGTTAACCGCGGGTAAAGTCAAAGATTCGGTAAAGTCAAAGATTCACTGTTTGACTTTACTTAAAGTAAACAAGACAATGTAATCTAAACTCATTTATGAAAAAACAAACAAACAAACAAACTGGTATTATTGTCATTGTAGTCGCCGTATCTGCACTTTAAGATAACTGTAAGAGTCAACGGCGTTATTCACGTTTTGAGTCAAGATAGAGAAAATGTACTCCTCTGTCTCAGGGTTGGTTGTCACAATTTCATTTGATAACTCTGTTTATGAAGATAGTGTTAAAATTTTGAGAAAATTTTAACATTTTTAGGGATAAAATGATCTAAAATTAAAAATCAACTAAGACATTAATAAAAAAAATATATATTAATTAACTTAAAATATTTAAAAATAATATATATTTTAAAAAAATGTGGGGCAATTGCCCCACCTTGTCCAGGCGTAGATCCGTCACTGCTCTGTCTCATCTCTATTTGCACTTATACCTTTTGACATTATTTGCTATCAAAATTTGACTGAGTATTTGAATAGATATATGAACAATAATATTATCATGTATGATATTGTTGAATTCATCGTAACAAGTAGTTTCTATATATCAATTTTTTAGTTATTATTATACGTAGGTAAACATATTAACGCTCAAACATATTTCTTGAACAACGTGATAATGATTGCAGTGCAAATGGAAGAGAGACGTGATAGAATGTAAAACTCACAAAAAATTGTGGCGCGTGATCCGGCGAGATGAAACCTGAAGCAGCGCGTGTGGCGGCGTAGATTTCCGATCGGCCGTGTTTGACGGCGCAGCAGGAGCGGCGGTCGGAGATCGGCAGAGGAGCGGCGGGCGAGCGTTCGGAAAACAGGGAGGAGGATTTGGAAATTTTGGAAAAAGCCAGGGAATATTTAGAGAGAACTAATTGATAACATGATAGAATGTAAAACCCATAAAAAATTGTGGCTGTGTGTATTCATATATATACTGAGTACAAATGATATACAAGACATAATCAGATATGAAAAAATGATATATACAAAACCAATCAAAAAGGTACTTCTATTTTAATCTGATTTTAATTCATTTAATATTCTATTAGGACTGAGGATTACCGTACTCTGATTCTCAAAATTATTACTTTTCCACTAAAGAAAATGATGGATTAAAGATACTTCACGTGTCAATTACATATACCTACCTAAATAGGTGGATTGATTGAAAAAATATAAATGAGACTTGATCGAATTACTTGAATAAGAATACAAAATTCAATATTTTATTCATCTAAGATCTAACAGAGATTTTTTTTGAAAAATGTCAGGAATTTCACGATACGAAGAGAGCCATCTGTTTCACATGGAGATAATGTAATGACTCGTTGTCGGCTGACGACGGAAAAATTGAGATAAAGAGATCGTGGAGAAAAAAAATGTATTTTTTGTGCAGATTTGATGGGGGAACAAGTTGTCTATTTTTTAGATGTCCCTATGTTGCGCAAGTATAGAAAGGGAATGGGAATGTTTGCGTTGGTTCAGAAGCACCAAATAGTACAGGGTGATCACAATATTTTGAAGGATACTGAAGCTGACATACAAGAAGAATTTGCAATGCTTTGCGATGGTACTTGGTTTCAAAGAAATCGCTAAGTATTTACGCAAGTTCATATGGACTCAGCGATGATGTCAGCAACGGTGATGTACAACTTGGCGCAATTCATGAAAGCAGACAAGCGGCCCGAAAGATCTGGCTCTGTTTGGTAGAGCTGTGTTTATAAGCAAAACTGGCTTATTTTAAAAGAAGGGGGAGACCAGCTTATGTTTTTCTCTCAAAAATAGTCTTTTACTTTCAAAATAGACTGTTTTTTCGCACTTTACCAAATATTAAATAGTATTCTGCTTATAATCACAATAGTTCAAAAGCTCTGCCAGAGCCAGAGCCAGAGCCAGAGCCAGAGCCAGAGTTTCTTTGCCCCTACTTGCTCAAACCACTGAAAGATACACACTGCGTTTTCTTCGATGGTGATTTAGTGGAAGGCTCACTGAGCATCGAAGTGGTAATCTAAGATGAGAATGGAGGTTTTTAATCCTACCAGCTTCCCGTGAGATGTAATTACGATGTTTGGTTTAGTCTTCATTTCTGAAACTGTTTGATCAATGTGCTCATGCACGATAAGTCATGGTACGTACATGCAGCAGAAATGTAAGAGCATTTCTAATTCTTGACAAAATATTGATGCTCCCAATATCCTAGAGATCTGGAACAAGTTTTGGACGGTCACGATTCACGAATAGCTGGAACAAGACACTGAAGAAGGAATGACACATGAACTTTTCTTTTATTGGAGACGCGTGATTTCAAATCTGCCTTCTTTTTTCTTCAAATTTAATTGCACTTCTCTATTTAATTATTCTCACTTTTTCCCCTTTTGCAACCCATTTTTACCACTCCATCCGTCCCAGGTAAATTGGCTCAGTATGACTCTTGGAAGCAAATTGAATCAATGTTCAACGATTAATATCTTTATTTATGCCCGCCATTGTTGTAAATTGTTTAGACTTTGAAATCCTATACCCGCTACATCCCATTTGTACATGTAAATTGACTTTTTAAAATTTGATGAGAATATTATTTTACCACTGGTGTCTTTAATAGGTCGGACTTTTGGTCCATGTTAGTAGATTGAGTTTTCGACCTCTATCAATTGAATTGGATTTTGGATCGGTCATATATTGGATTTCATGCTTGAGTCAGTTGGATTCCAAGTTCAACGAGACATAGACAGTGCTTCAAGTATGGGCCAGTCAGTTAAGGTTTCATATCTGCAGGTTTTGGATTTCAGGCTCGGGTTATTAAGTCAGGTTCTGAGCCCAAATTGATCGGATCGATTGGGTTTTAGGTCTTTAAATATTAGATTTTAAGCATGGGTTGTTGGGTCAAGTTTTAGGCCCAGATTGAATTTCAGAGCCAGGCTAAAGAGGGCGGGTTGTATTTTGGACTCGAGCCTTGGTTGTGCTTTGGCTGGGTCGGGTTAGATTTTGGAGAGGTAGGTTCGGGAGCAGTTTGATTCGGCATCATAGCCCAAACTTGGTCCGTTGTATTTTTAAAAATTATTATAAAATATAAATTTGACTTTAAATTCGACCAGATCATGTAAAAAAGGCAAAGTCTCGGGAAATAATGTCTTTCCATAAGGTTATGGGAAAATGAAATTTAATTATAATAACAAAAGGTAAAACGTCTTAGTTACAATATTAAAAAATTATTATGCAACATGTAGTAGTTATAAAGTGTACAATTCAAAAAATTTATCATTATTTCTCCTAATTTGAACTATGATGTTGCCCTAATTTATGAAAAAAATAATCTTTCAAGAGATTGAGTCGGTAAAAAATGGCTACGCGATACAAAATTTTAAAAGTGAAGGTTTATCTTCCACAAAGTTACACGTGGATCAAGATGCATGTCCCTAAAATTATTTGTAATGTTTTACTTGTCGGGTTATTATTAACATGGGTGGGTATCCTGCGAGGCATATACTCCCTCCGTACTCTTTCACTATTCATCAATAAAATTGATGTTGTTTGAAATGTAAAAAATTATAATTTATAAATGTGAAAAATATCAAATGAGATACTGCTACTTTCATCGTAACACATATTTTTAGAATATTTAATTTTCAAAGTTTTGTTTTAAATATAATTTAAGATATTAAAATCATAAAATCATCATTGAATAATGACAAAAGAGCAAGTAAGACATAATTAGAGGGACGGAGGGAGTACATAATTTTATAAATATGCCACTTATTTTTTACCAGTACATTGAATTTGTTAAATTACACACTAAATTTAAATTTTTGAAAATATATTTTTTATATTTTCACATTCAAATACTCCATCCGTCCTAACCAAAGATTGTACCATGTTCTAGACACATGTTTGACCATTAATATGTTTATCTACGTATAATAACAACAAATAAAAAATTGATATTTAAAAATACTTATTACGACAAATTAAAAAAATATCTTATACGATAATATTGTTATTTATATATCGATTTAAATATGTCACCAAACTTTAATAGATAATAGTATCCAAAAAGTAAGAGTGCGGATTTAGTTGGGACAGAGGGAATACATATTATTACTTTTTTAAAATTTTAAAAATACAATATTTAAATTTTATGAAAAATTACATTCAAAGTCAAAGTCAATGTTGGTTGTCCATAACTTTATGGAAAGTTCATCTTTTCTGACACTTTCTCTTCTGATATAATAATATGCTATTAATATAATAATATATGCTCTTGATAGAATATCATTCCACAGTCAATTACTCTAGATTAGTGTGAAATATTAATTGACACTTTCTATATTTTCGTGAAAAATACAATATAATTGAAATAAACCATAGATGCAATACAGTAAAATGCAAAGGCATGTGGACTGAATTTGGATCCCAGCATCTTTGAAATTCAATTTAAAGGTAAAGAAGAGAAAAGAATGGGAAATTACAGATAATTCACAACTGATCTCATATCCAAAATGAAGATAAAATCTCTCTCTTCTCCTTACCATCTATTTCTACTCCCTACAAACTTCTTTAACAGAATTGATAACTACCCTAACAACCACCCCAAAGGTTTCTTCTTCCCCAGAAAATTTGTTATGTGGGCATTTTAATTATGTGTAGGTGTGGGTCAAATGATAATTTGACAAATGTTCATTTATAATTTAAAATAAAGAGAAAAAAAGTGGGGATGCACTTAATTGTAACTTTAATTGGACACTTGTCAAATTATCATTTGACCCACACCTCCACATACTTAAAATGGCCACACAAAAAAATTTCTGCTTCTTCCCACCTTCTGTTATTTTCTGATGTGCTTCTCATTAGAAGATGCTAAATTCCTACTCTCCCCCAAGCTCTATGGCAGAAACTCATTTCTTTGTGTCTAGATCCAGACCCGGCCCATAACTAATGAGCCTCAAAGCATTAGACCCAATCCTGGCCTGTTGGGCCAGGTATAGACCTATTCCCATAACTGCATCATATCTCAATTCTTTGTATCAATGTGACCCAATCCTGGCCTGTTTAGTGGTAAGTTACGCTCTCTATACCTAAGAGATTCAGAATTCAAAACGCATCCCCATAATTTTTATAAAAAAATTAAAGCAATTTTTTGATGGGGATTACCCATCTTTATGAGACCGTGTCGATGGTTCCCGATGTGGTTTCCAAACCCGCCGGTGATCGATGATGACGAGATCGTGTCGGTTCCGGTTTTAGTGCAGTAGTTCGTTGGTGGTGCAACATGTAAGTGTTTTTAGGAGGGCGTCCCTGACTATCAAATTTATGGAGTTTTATACTCCGCTGACCTTCAATAGATTCAATGGTGATAACTCCTAATTAGGTTCTACATTAGTATGTTAATATGTAATTTTTTTTTGCTTGTATGTAATTTTTTTTAAAAAAAGTGTTTCAGTACTATGTAAAAAAAAATGAAGGTGTTTCAGTACATGTATAAATACAGCAATTACCTAAGAATAACCAAATTTTGATACCAAAAGAGACAGCTCAATTCAACTTTCAAGTAGAGCAGGT
>JAULKM010099338.1:0-26833 GCA_032355605.1 Rubia tinctorum
CTTTGTACTCAATACATATATATATAGATAAATACACACAGCCATAATTATTTGTGGGTTTTACATTCTATCGGTTTCCATGTCCTTAATTTGGAAAACGATTTCAAGTTTTAGTTCAATTTGAACTTTTGGGGGAAGACAAAGTTTTGGTATGATTTCTGATGAAATGGATTACACTGGCAGTTTGGCATTTTCACCGAAGGTTTGACCGATTAATATTGTGGCATCACTCTTAGCAACACTTACAATTGTGCCGTACGGAAAGATGGATTTTACATTTTAGAGAATCCACCAGTTATGATAAATATATACCCAGGCGTTTGTGGACCATAAAATACTGTGGAGGGTGAACCATTTTTCCGCAAACTATAAAAATCCTCACATGGTACGAAGGCAGTACACGGATCGCTAGAAATTTCGTACACCGCGAAATGCTCACGCCTTCCTCTTTTTTTGCTACTCTTTTATTCTCATGTTCCTACGAGAGTCCTCTTACTCCTTGTCGTAAATTTAGATCACCTTGCCATTCCTATGAATTTCAAAGGACCCTAGAACGAGAAACTAGATCAAAAGAAACCCTCGTTTTCTCCTAGTCCTTCTAAGTATAGCTCGATGACTGTTCATGGAACAAAAGCTTAGTTTCCAAGCATTTAAGCCAAAAGTGTTCCAAGAATGTAGTACAAATGGAAAAAATAAGTCTACATTTGGCAATATTACGCAAATGTTAAAATGTTGATTGAATAAATCTTTGAAATTTAACACATGATCGTCACATAACTTCACTTTGACATGGAAGAAATTATTTTTTCCGAAAATTGGTCAGTATTTATTTTCATATAATATGTATTATTTTTTATTCACTTCAAATAATAATCAAATTCCACAATTGAAAACCCAAATACATCTCATAATTTTGCTGTTAATTTATAATTATATAAATAATAATGAAAATAAACATATATACTAAATTAAAATAATGAAATAATTTCATTTTATTTATGAAACAATAATTTAATATAATACAATTAAATTGATTCATATTTATTTTGATTGTGAATCCAAATAATTCATCCAAATTTTAACTAAAAATATGAAATGTATAATTTAAAAAGCCAAATATTAGATTCGAATTTGGAAATCTAAATACTACATTCTAGAATGGTAATATGAAATAAAAAAAATAAAAAAAATAAATTTACTGATTGGGTAAAGTGAAAACCTTGACAAACGTCTAGTTGATGACCTTGCCAAAACTCTAGTTGACACCTTCAAGTCCAAGTGTGATCCAAATAAAATTGATTACCTAAAATCACTTTCTTGTTGGACATAAGTTTTGTGTCTTACACTAGTAAATGTTCAATGCCTATTATCATTTTTCACTGTAATAATTGTGTTAGGTTTACTCCTATATTATTAATATTTTGACCATTTTTATTTTAGAGTTGTAGAAGTGCAAATTCAGCATGAATTTTCAATAGAAACTAGTATTTAGAAACCGTTGTATTCACAATAAATTACGTAAGATATTTGAAATTTAAAAACTACCTATTTTAGGAGGGCGAATTGAAATTACCCTTTAAGATGATAAAACGTACAATTTTAAATGGTTGTTGAAAGATCATTTTAAAATAGAATTTTACCTAAAACAAAATAGTACTTGAAAATGTCGATTCATCTAGTCCTCACTCACTTTTGTCCCAAACATGACACATCGATCTTAATAAGGTAACATCGCGCGTAATTGACCAACTTAAAATCCTTCATTTTAGACAAGAAACTATATCTCTTATCATGGTAATTGTATAAGAAAAATCCACTCAATAGGAAATAGGTATCAAAAGATTACAAATATGAATATTTCCATAATGTATTAGTTTCAATAATTTGGAATTCAATAAGGAATATATAGAATGTTTTATTCACTAATAGAACTACTAACAAATATGATAAAAGTAAATGAATTTGTCAAATATGGTGGAAAATATGATATTATTATATCACTCATTATGGTAATTGAATTGTAAGCCATAACAGCTAGCTGGTGCACTAGTATATAAGGACAACCATGCATTTTTCTTGTCACTAAAGAATTAAATAACCAAGATTATATTTTACTTCTACCACGCATGCACTAAAAATATGAAAATAATTTATCTCTTATAATCCACTTTAATTATCTCGTTTTTCTTGTGTGTGAATCATGTTGATGCAAAGTATAAAGTCATTATCACAGACAACATCGACGACCCTCTACCTATCTCATTGCACTATTATTCCATACACGATGATATAGGTTTCCATGTCCTTAATTTAGGCAACGATTTTAGGTTTGAGTTTGGGTTGAACTTTAGGGGGAAAACAAAGTTTTGGTGCAATTTCTAATGGAATGGATTGCACACGCAGTTTGACGTTTTCACCAAAGGTTTGACCGATAAATATTATGGCGTCACTCTTGGAAACACTTTCAATTGGTTAGTACGACAAGGTGGATTTTACATTTTAGAGAATCCACCAGTTATGATGTATAATAAATTACATTATTGGTGATTGTTAATGTTGTACGTGTCAAGTGATACAAATGTCAAAACTACCACCACAAATGACGACATGCCAAAACTTGATCAGGCATTTAATGGATATGTTCAGGATCCTCTAAATGACATGGCTGGTCCTATGATTAGGCAAGAATGAAGTGTAGAGATGCGGCTTTACATCTTTTGATTGATTAACTTCATGATGAAGAGTTGAAGAACAAGTCGACAAAGTCTTGGATTAATTATTTAATAGTGTCGAGGAATTGAATACATCGTCAAGAACACTATACTTTTTTTTCCACCACGTTTTTAATGAGGTAGTGTGATCGTTGTAAATTATTGAAATTATTTCATTTTGAAATTTAATCATTAAAATCGGCCATGTGGGCTTTGGAAGAGTTTAATTTCGGCTATCAATCTAATCAGGGTTTACAATATTCAGTTCTGATTTGATTAGAATTATATTTGGTAAGATTAGATAAGGAAATATTCATTCAAAACTTAGCTTGATAAATTTTGGCCATAATCATCTTATTTTAGGTATTTTATTTAGATATGGTTTTACCTTCTTAAAACTAGCTTAAGTCTTTTCAATTTCGGACAGAAGTTACCAAATCCCATTTTGTTTCTAATTAGGGTTTTGGCCGACTTAAACCATATAAATAGGGGAGGCCATTCACTATTTTATTCACCATTTTTATCAATCAAATATTCAAAATTTCAAGTTTTACTCAACTGCTTGCGAGTGTTTTCATTGTTACTTAATCCTGCGGGCTTGTTAAGTATCAATACCATTAAATTTTTGAGATAATCCCACGGGCTAGTTAGTGAGGGTTTGGGCGAGATCTTCCTTATTACAGTCAAGAAATTATAAAATTTTGCAATCCAGAGTTTTCGCAAGGAGATTCATATCAGTTGGTACTTGAGCAAAGCGAAAGATCCTTGGCCGAAAATTTTCATAAGGGGTTTGAGTTTTTGCTTTATTTATTTTTTTAAAAAAATGTCAACTCATAAACTCTTTCGTGTCATATTCTAACAGTGTTTTGTTTTATCATTCTTACTAGGAGGATTGAATCTAGATTCGAACGTCAAAGAGTCCGAGAGTTAGATTTCTTTGGTACTACTATTCGCATTCACCTTTATCAATCGAGTCAGGACGACGTCGAAGGGTCTGAGCGTTAACAAGTATTACCTGTCTTCACCTCCCTGTCAGTTTTGTAGTTTTAAGTAGCTTATACAGTTTACGTGTTTGTGATATTTTTCATCCACTCTTCTGAATATTATTGCATGCTCATAATATTATTTTTTTTCTTTATCATTCTGTGATTCCGTGATCCCGTGATCTTGAATTCGTTCTTGAGTTCTTGATCACACCTTATACAAAAAAAGAGTCTTTGTTTTTGTTTTCCGGGTAAAGTGTTATATTCTTAATCTTTACGATCTTGAATTCTCGAAGTTCATTTGAATCGAGCGTAAGTTTTCTCAAATTCCTTTTCGGATTTGTAAATTGAGGGGAATTTTCGACAAGGGCAGTAGTAAATTGAAGAAAACACAATTGTATTAAGGATTTGAGTTTGGGTATTTAATCCTATGCGATATAGGAAAAGATACTTGAATTTTCAAAACTTAATTGTTGGCTATTTAAAGCCTTCTTCTTTTGATCATAACTTATTTAAATAGCACTATGCGAACCATTAAAATTTAATTTTTTTCCTTATTATCTTAAGATTTTGGAATTCCAATTAGTAGAGCCAATTTTGGGTTTTGTCGTTTTATAAATTTCGAATAAAATTATGTTGTACTGATCTCCTATTTTCCTTAAAAACTGTTGTGAATTCATCGATTGCACTTGTTCTAACATTTGCCTTGTGAGTTGTGAGTATTATATACTTGGTGAGTGACCTTACTAAACAAAAGGGAAGGCGGGAACGTTTTATAATTAATTTTTTGTTTTCTTAGCGGTTTTTACCGGAGATGGCGGATGATAATCCATTTGTCCCACCTTTTGTTGGCAAACCCAACAATCTACCATTGACGAACACTCCTGACGGTAGACGTGGTAACCAATCATGTGAGGAACCTCAAGATAGTTGGGAGCGTCATCGATCCAAACCGAATGAATAAAATGATCCAAATCGATTTGCTGTTGTAATAAATGCACTCATAAGTGAAGTGAAATGATTGGCGAGGTAATTCGGCAGCATGGCCAAACCGTCACCTCTATAATCTACCAAGAAGGACAATCTCAATCATATTGTCCTCAGCTTTTATGGTTATCTAGATCAGAGAAAGAATCTGATCATGCTTCGAAAAGACGATCACACTGAGGGTTTCTAAAAAGCATCGCCACGGAAAACACTATCCCAAAGGAGGAATAGTTCGTATTCTAGTGAGAGTTTGGGTTCGACTCAAGATATCAAGGGTTTAAAATATGACATTCCTAGATTTGATGGTCAACACAATTCGGAAAAATATCTTGATTGGGAGCGACAGATTGAGAATTTGTTTGATCTCAAAAAATATCGAGAGAAATAAAAGGTGAAAGTGGTGCATTATTCCTTCACCAATTATGCTGCAGAGTGGTGGAAAACTTGAAGGAACTGAGATCATATACCAGGAAGAAGCAAATTACAACTTGGGGGAGATTGAAGTTTGGGCTTCATTTATATCATGTTCCACCTACATATCTGATGGAACAACATTCTTATTTGAGAAATATGAAGCAAGGCAATCGATCTATGGATGGGTATTAGCAAGATCTCGAGTTGACCATGAGAAGGGCCGGAATGAAGGAAGACGATGTATTTATCAAGAATCATTTTATAGAAGGCTTAGGGGAAATCTCCAAGTACCGGTTAAACTTCAACATCATGTGTCGATGAGAGATTTATTGGTGAAAGCAAGATTGGTTGATAGTACATTGAGGCCAAAAAAGACTCAGTTCAAATTCCCAATAAAAAAACACGTTTAATTTGGGAAACCCTATGTTCGGACGAAGTAAAGAAAGTACCATGGGCGGTCGTGGTCATACGCAATCCTATTCAAATCTTATTTATAATCCCAATGAAAGAAGGATGGCGCCCTATACCCAACAATCTAGCAGAAATCCAAGTAAGTCTACTTCTTTATCATCAAATACAGTGTCTTCTAATGTTCCTACTTGTTTCCATTATAAATAACAAGGACATGTTCGTATTAACTGTACTCATGCTCGAGTATTGACCACAATTGTGGAGGAAGATGAAAAAGATGAAAATGCTGATATGTCAGCATTGTATGAAAGCAAGAAAAAACCAGTAGATGAAGAGATCATCATAAATGATCATAGTGAAAAAGGTCCAAAAACACAAGGTAATTTTGTGTCATTGAGACTCCTCAACTCTCAAAATGGCATAATCTGAGGTACATCGTGTCAATATTTTCCATACTTGTTGCCTTGTGAAAGATAGGAATTGTTTTCTAATTATAGATGGTGGTTCTTGTGCTAATACTATTTCCAATCTTCTAGTTAAATCATTATCATTACTTGTTACTACTCATCCATCTCCGTAAAAATGGTAGTGGTGAGATTATGGTTAATAAACAATGCATGACTAAATTTAAGATTGGAAAGTATCATGATTCAATCTTGTGTGATGTTATACCTATGGAAACTAGTCATATTTTGTTGAGTACACCTTGGTAGTTTGATCAAAAGTCTATGCATGATGGTTACATTAACAAAATCATTGTCATTAAGGATAGAACTAGGTATACTTTTACACCATTGTCTCCTATGGAAATCCTTAAGGCTCAAAAGAGAATAAGTCGACAAAGAGAAGTTTTCGACTAAGGCAAGGGTGGCCAATTACTCGAGGTTTGAGTCATTTTGGTCACAAGGTGATAAAAAAGGCAAAAACCCTGTCAATTTTGACTAAAAACCAAGGAGGGCCAATCCTCAAACAGGTAAGTCAGGTAAGTCGCAGAATGATTATGAAAAGTCGCATGAATTTCCTAATGATTCTAGTAAATCATTTTATGCTTTCATAAGGGATGTGAATCGTGCTTTGACTAATCATTATTTCTTTCTTATCTTACATTTTAAAGAAAGTTACTTCGCCAAGGAAGATATTCCTATAAATGTACCTCCACAGTTCGCTAAGATGTTACAGGAATTTAAAGATGTCTTTCTAGATGAATTATCTCATGGATTACCACCCTTGGGAGGTATTGAACATCTAATAGACTTGCTTCCAGGTTTGGTCATTCCAAATTGACTGGCGTATACATCAAACCCCGAGGAGAAAAGGGAACTACAAAGACAAGTAAAGAATCTACTTCAAAAAGGTTATGTGCATGAAGCTTTACGTCCTAATGATGTACTTGTTATTTTAGTTCCTAAGAAAGATAAAACTTGGTGTACATGCATTGATTGTCGTTCTATAAACAAGATGACCATTAAGTATCGCCATCCTACATCTAGGTTAGATGATATGCTTTAAGATTTACATGGTTCTATGATTTATACTAAGATTGATTTAACTCAGAGATATCATCAGATTCGAATTAGAGAAGGTGATGAATAGAAAACTGCATTTAAGACTAAGGTCAGGTTGTATGAATAGATTGTTATGCCTTTCGGTTTAACTAATGCACCTAGTAATTTTATGCAGTTGATGAATCATATTTTGAGAAATTTTATTGGCCGATTTGTTGTGGTTTACTTTGATGATATATTGATCTATTCTAAATTGACTAGTGAACATTCTGAGTTTGTTAAGATGGTTCTTGTTGCACTCCGTGAGTCTAGATTGTATGTGAATATCAAAAAGTGTACTTTTTTGTGCTTAGAAAGATGTTTTTCTTGGTTTTGTTGCATCCCGAGATGGAATCAAATTCGGTGTAACCAAGATTGAGGCAATAAGAAGTTGGCCAACCCCTACCAATGTGGGTCGAATGCTAAGAGAATGCATTTAATGAAATGAAATTATGATTATGTAATTCTCCTGTACTTGCTTTACCTGATTATAATGGTACTTTCAAATTTCACAGTGATGCATCTGGTGTTGGAATTGGTGTTGTACTTATGCAAGATAATCGACCTATAGCTTACTTCAGTGAAAACTTAAAGGGATGTGCTCTTAATTATGTTGTGTATGACAAAGAATTCTATGCTATTATAAGGTTAGTGACAAGGGAACATTATCTATTGCGTAAAGAGTTTGTTATTCACAGTGATCATGAATCTTTGAAATACTTGTAGAGAACGATGAAGTTGAATAAGCGTCATGCTAAATAGTCTAGTTTTATTTAATCTTTCCCTTATTTATTGCAATATAAGAAGGGCAAAAAAATGTTGTCGCTGATGCTTTGAGTCGTAGCCATACTTTACTTACCCATCTTGAATGTGTTATTCTAGGGTTTGCTTTTGTGAAAGACTTACATGCAACTAATTTTGATTTTGCTTCTGTCTATACTGCATGCGAGAATGGTGCTTATGATAAGTTTCATAGGCATGTTAGGTTCTTGTTTCGAGATAATAGACTTTGTGTTCCTCAATGTTCTATGAGAGAATTACTTGTTAGGGAATCACATTCAAGTGGTATTATGGGACATTTTGGTGCACCTAAAACTTATAATTTGTTGCGAGAACACTTCTATTGGCTGAAAATGGCACTCTCTACTGACAAGATTTGTAGGAATTGCATTGATTGCTAAGTAAAAAAAACTAAGTCCCATGGACTATACCCGCCTTTACCTGTTCCTACACATCCTTGGGTTGATATCTCCATGGATTTTATTCTAGGTTTACCACGATCTCAATCAGGTAATGATAAAATCTTTGTTGCGGTTGATAGATTTTTCGAAAATGACACATTTTATTCCTTGTAGGAAAAGAGATGTTGCAAAGCATGTTGCAGATTTATTTCTTAAGGAAGTAGTTAGATTACATGGCATACCTAAGAGCATAGTGTCTCATCATGACGATAATTCCTTATCCTACTTTTGGAATACACTATGGCAAAAATTGAGTACTAAATTGCTATTTTCTATAGCCATTCGTGCACAAACGGATGGGCGAACGGAAATCACTATCCGTACTCTTGGCATTCTTCTTCGTGCCTTAGTGCAAAGAGTTTGAAGAATTGGGAAGCATGCATTCCGATAGTAGAGTTTGCTAATAATTGTACTATTCATTCTACTACTTCTTTATCTCCATTTGAAATTGTTTATAGTTTCCTACCTATTACACCTCTTGATCTTATTCCTTTGAATTTTAAAATTATTAGGAACCTTGATGGAGAAAAAATGATGATTTTGTTAAGCAATTACACGAAAAGGTGTGCCTAAGGATTAAACGGACAAATGCTCAGAATGCAAATTACGGCCGAAAATTGGTGAGGTTCGAACCAGAGGAATGGGTTTGGCTGCATTTGAAAAGGAACGATTTCCAAATTCTTGGAAATCTAAATTAAGTCTGCGTGGTGATAGTTATTTTGAAGTGTTGGAACGTGTGAATGACAATGCTTACAATATTACTTTTCCTGGCGATTGTGGTGTCAGTACTACGTTCAATTCTGCTGATTTATCTCCATTTACCTGTGAAGATGATTTAGTTTCGAGGGCGAAACCTTTCCACCACGGATGGAATGGTATGAATGTCAAAACTACCACCATAGATGACGACATGCCAAAGCTTGATCAGACATTTAAAGGATATGTTTGGGATCCTCTAAGTGGCATGACAGATCCTATGACTATGGAAAGAATGAAACTTAGAGATTCGACTTTAAATTTTTTGATTGATCAACTTCATGATGAAGAGTTGAAAAACAAATTGATAGAGTCTTGGATTAATTATTCAAGAGTGTCGAGGAATTGAGACATCGTGAAGAACATTATACTCTTTTCCCGCCGGTTTTTAATGAGATAGTGTGATCATTGTAAATTATTGTAAATTATTTTATTTTGAAATTTAATCATTAAACTTGGCCATGTGGGCTTTGGAAGATTTTAATTTTGGCTACTAGTCTAATTAGGGTTTACAATATTTAGTTCTGATTTGATTAGAATTAGATTTGGTAAGATTAGATTAGAAAATATTCATTCAAGACTTAGCTTGATGAATTTAGGCCATAATCATCTTATTTTAGGTATTTTAGTTAGATATGGTTTTAACATCTTAAAACTGTCATAAGGCTTTTCATTTTCTGATAGAAGTTACCAAATCCTGTTCTATTTCTGATTAGGGTTTTGGCTGAGTTATACCTATAAATAGGGGAGGCCATTCACAATTTTTTTCACCTATTTTATCAATCAAATATTTATAATTATGAGTTTTACTCAACTACTTGCGAGCGTTTTCATTATTGCTTAATCTTGCGGGCTAGTTATGTATCAATACCCTTCAATTTATGAGCTAATCCTACGGGTTAGTTAGTGAGTGAGTGAGTTGTGCAGCTGTTGTGAGGGATTGGGCGAGATCTCCCTCATAACAGTTAAGAAATTATCAAAATTGCTCAATTCATACTTTTCACAAGGTGATTCATATCACCAAAAGTGATCAAGTTATTAAGTGTTGATCATATAAGTGGACAATGAATGTTAATCATTCCAAGATTATTTTACTCATGATTATTATGAATTATATACATATATATATATGTATGTATACTAGTATTTTGTGTTAAATTATTTTATTTTAGTGTATTTTTAATGTTTTTCGACGTTTAACTATTTTAATTTGATATTTACTTAAATATTTAACTATTTTAATTCATTGTATTTTATTATTTTTATATTAGTTTTAAACTAATTTTCCTTGATGTTTTATATTTTAGAAGAGAAAACTATTATTAGATCGACTAACGGTTAGAGTCTCCATCCTAGTCAATTCTGCACACTTTGACTTTCTTCAGTTGTCCCAAAAAAAGTTTGATCATTGATATCTATAATTGTTTGTAAATAAAATTTGTGAAAAGTTGATATTTAAAAAATATACGCTATTACGAATCTAACAAGATCACATATAACAATATCTTAACTCATTTATCAATTCAATTTTGAGGTCAAAGTTAAGTAATTTATACTAAGTCACTAGTTGAATTGCATATTGGGCAAGGACAGAGGAAGTATCAAATCCTTCACAAATTATACTCCCCGGGTCCCAAAATAAACTTCCTAATTTGACTTTTACGAGTCAAATTCATCAACTTTTAACTATTAATATATTATTTTGTGTATGTAAAAAAATCTGAAAATTAATAGTTTAAAAATATATACTATCATGACTTTAAGAACATATCATAGATAATAACCTCACATATATATTAAGAGAATTTGATGGTTGAAGTTTGTTTACTTTGACTTCATAAAGTCAAATTAGGAAGTTTATAGTTGGACAGAGGTAGTATATATTAGAGTATAGTATGTATTATTGATAAATTTGAATTTGTGTATGATTAGGTTTCCATATATTTGTTTATTATCTAAGAAACCTCGACATGTTGATATGATGAATGAAAGCTGAACAGTTTTCCAGAATTCTTATACAGTTTTACTTGGTATCAACCTAACCGATCCTCCCACTCTATATTTTTCAAAAAAAAACCTATTTCGTACCTTATTACCGTCGTCGCTTCCTTACTGTTCTGATGCCCGTCGCTGCATCCTCCGATGTTCCCACCCCAAATCTGCTAACCCTTGCATCCTATTGCACCTACTCTCCTGTTTTTCCTTGATTGCCATAACTACTCTTTATGGCGCCGACTATCAAATCTACTCTTGTCGCTTATGACTTGGATTCCTTCTTGGTTGCAGGATCTGTCCCACCTGAACAATTGTCGCCCTCCACCGATCTGGCCAAGCCGCACTCGTCGGCCATGCCTAATCCGGCCTTTGCCTCTTGGAAGAAGAAAGATCATTTGGTTCTTCTTTGGATTCATTCGATGATTTCAGTGTCACTACTTCCTCACGTAGTCCTTATTGTCACCACATTTGACACCTGGCTTATTTTGGAACAAATGTTTCATGCACAAACTCGCGCCAATTTGATGCACTTAAAGCACCGGCTTCAAACCTTTCCAAAGTGTTCTCTCTCCATTCTTGAGCATGTGGAGAAAAAGCGCTCGCTTTCTGATTCCCTGGGTGAGTGCTCTTATTTTGTATCTGATGATGAATTTGTTTAATGCATTCTTCATGGCCACGATGTGATGTACTTTGCATTTGGCACTGCATTCAAGCTTTCGGGTATGTTATTGGAGGAAGAAGCCCGCATGCAGGATATGCACAGTTAAGCTCCTCACTTTGCGGCCAACTCGGTCATTCGATCAACTGCTCCGGCGTCCTACGGTTCTTCGTGGCAGGCCATCCAGTGCCAGATTTGTTGCCGATCTGGTCACGAAGCCCTCAACTATTGACAGCATTTAAACACATCAGAGTTCCCTGCCACCCGACCGCGTCCGAACCGGTCTAATCCTCAACGTCGTGACAATCGACCTCGTTATCCACCGGATGCTTTCCAAGCGTATACCACAGCTAACCCAACGCCGCCATCTGCTCTGCATGATCCTGCACGGTTCTTTGATTTCGGTGCTACAAAACATGTCACTTTTGATTTCTCTAATATGCTTGTTCATTCTATTACACTGGTAATGACGACTTACAGGTTGGCAATGATACGTCTCTTCCTATTACGCATTTGGGCTCATCTATTTTGCCATCTTTTAACCAACCCGTTCATTTGCATAATATTTTATTCATTCCTGATGTTTGCAAAAATCTCCTTAGTGTTTCTCAAATTACTAAGATAACAATGCTTATATGCTCTTGGGAGACCGTCACCGTGCCTCTCAAAGATAGTATTTATAGGCCCTAAATGCGGCTAACTACTAGAAAGTAGATAGTAGCAAGTCAGGATCGTCCACGATGAAAAAGGGTTTTATCGAGTGTTAAACGTAGTTAAAAAGCACGCGAAGAAGTCACTCTACGTGTGTGGTAACAAAGTGGGGGGCTTTGGTTTTGGAAAACACTACGCTTAATTTAAACTACTAAATTAACAAACAACTATGGAGAACGATGCAAATACGATCACACTATCACGAAAGGCAGAATAAAGATTATAATGAGTAATGGGCGCAATTGGTTTACATTTCTAGTCATCCTTTGATTTTCGAATAATATTCCTATTTTTATGCATTAATCACATATTGTGGAGAACTTATCCACACCTTTCGGGTGAAGATATTTCTCGCCTCTCCTCGATTACAGTTAGAGTGGGCGATCGGCACCACACAATAACCCTTACGGTCACCCAAGATGATTGGCGTCATAGACTTCTCCAAGAATAGCAATGCACGTGGAGAACCAATAAAACTAACACAATATCCTACAAGCGAGAAATATCAGGATAGCACAAACATATCTACTAATAATGACTACAATCATCGGCCTTCATGCTAATCGTTATTAGTGAGCCTAATTGATAATTAGTCAAACCCATTCAAATTCATCTCAAATCTAAGCAATTTCATCAATCAACAATAATAATTAGTTATCACACCTAATTATAACCTAACATCAACTAATGATAATCACAACGACAAAAAGTCAAAGTATCCTGGATTTGACCAAAAAACCTAGCATATAATTAACCCACAATCATCAACTAGTTTATCATCCTAGTCTAAATCATGCATTAACTACACAAGAAATCACAAAATATACTTGATAATCAAAGCACAAAATAGGAGAAATTAAAATCTCACAAATTCATACTAGAAATGTTTACCAATTGCTCCAAGAGTATATTTAGCCTCTATTAGCTAAACCCATAACAAAAGCACAAAAATCCATGGTAAACATTGGAGAAAAGATGAAAATTTGAAGGAGTAAATGTAAACTAGGGTTTTGAACATATAAAATTCATGTTCTTCAATGGAGGAGAGGGATGGGTATTTATAGTTAGGAATTAAAGGAGAAAAACAACAAAATGGGTTGTTGGATCCTTTGTCACAGATCGTGATAAATTGACACTTGCCATTTCCACTGACTGTGCCAAACTAACACTGGCCATGTCAAGCCCTCTTCCCAGCTTCTACTAATTTCCAGAATAATTGGTCTTCTCTTCAAAATTTCGTCGCCTCTTCAATCTTGAACTCTTTAAACCCTAACTCTTCAAAATAAGTCATCAAAATACTTCATAAATTAAAGAATTAGGACATAACACATGTGATATCATCCTAACCCTCTAATTGATAAAATATCGATTTACTTTACATTAAATCCTTAATATATTACAAAGTTAGTCTTCGAATGTGCCAGAAATATGATATAAATTGTGCACATCATTCCCTATAGCCTTTAAAATATCTTTATCTAGGGGAAGTTTGGAATATTAGGGTGATAGTCCAATTGGTCAATCATTCCCAAGCTAGTACTAGGGGATTGGTTAGGGATGTTATGGTAAGAGTTGGAAAGTTAGTGTTTCGGCAGACTTCTATTTTCTCAACATGTCACACGATGGAGGGGAACCTTCAAAATTTTGGTAGAGACCATTTTACAAAATTCTGAGGACTAAGATACATGTCTACATAGGAACATTGACCCTAGAGGGTGATATAGAAAAGGTCGGTTTTGAAATTTACAAATCTAATCATGCATCCCCTAATTCTTCTCTTACATGCAATGACATTAGTGTTTGTGAGAATATTGATCATTTTGATGTATCTTTCTTGAGTGATAAGATTGTGAATTTTTGCATGTTTGATAAGGGGTTGCATGATGAGAGCCCAACTAAGAATGAAATTGTTGAGAGCTTTAGTGACTTGCATAATTTCAGTGTTGCTATACTTATATTATATTTTTCTTTAATGTTTTTAGCTCTAACATGTAGCGGTTTAAAGATCATGGGAATGACTTAAAAACTCCTATACCTCCTCCTAAACCCAAGGAGAAAGCGAAGGTATCGACATTGGTAAAAATTGCACATGAACCCAAAATGATGAATGGGCTTAAAGGTAAAGATGACTCTTTGTGGAGGCCTCTCCACAAAGAAGTCATCGTGGATGGTGACTCCAGATACCCAATGGTAAGGATTTACTAAATAAACTTTGAAAGTAGGAATAAGTTGTGATGACAACAATAAAAATACGTTTACTTTTATTTGCTTTGATTGTGTGTAGTTTGTGTTAGTTAGTTGTGTGTTTTATGTGTTAGGAGAAGCTTTGTTGAATTTTTTGGTTGAGAATTGATTTGAATTGAGTCATGTGGTTTTAAAAAAAATTAGGAAGTTGTGTTGAAAAGTAGTGAAATTGGTCGAAAGTCCCACGAGTGTTCCAAGGGCACAGGTCATGCCAAGTTACACGGCCCTTGTAAGTAGAACTGGCACAAGGCCTTAAAGTTACACGACCTATGCCAGGCGAGCAGAACTTCAACTTTTTACCAGAAATACAATTTTTCCAAATTGAGCATTTGTGCTATATCGGATCTGCAGTATTCCTCTTCTCTGGTTTGGGTAGTGAAAGTTGGCACTACACCAATCCATAAGACCTCCTCTAAAAATGAATTGAACAGGATTTAACTCCCAACTTTCCATTTTCTTCATACACCATCTAAACCTTCATATTTTTCTCTCTTTTCCAAACAACCCATTTGGAGAACATCATTAATCCTCTGAATCAAATCCAACCATATCTTCTCCTATCAATTTAGAGCTCTTATCACACTTCCATAACTCCAAAACATTCACCCTCATTTCATAATAAGCAAAAATTCTAATTTGGGCATTTCTCCCTAGAGAGCAATTTTTTGCTTTCCTTGTGTGTTCTTCATCTCTTGCACTGCAAATTTGAGTAATGCTTTGAACTTTTTGTTTACTTTCTTTCATTGGCATAATTGTAAAATGTGGAGGGAACTTGACATCTAATTTTTTTGGGTGTTTGTGGGTAAAGTGCATGCTTGTATGCTGGACTAAGTGTGGGGGAAGAGTATGAGCTCTTAGTTGTGATTATATGACATACTAAATGTTGGATGTTTAGGGAAGCATGATTCTTGCTAAGTGATGATTATGTTGGTTCTTAAAGTTTATATATTTTCATTACCATCTTCTCTTATTTTTGATAAATGGGTTCCAAGAGAAGATGAGTAGAGAAAGGAACCGCTCCCCTATTGAGAAGGGGAAGAGTTAAGCAAAGTTTGGAGGCAAAGGCCGATCCAACCGGTTGTGTCCACTTCCTTGGCTGTAGATAAGTTTATGGGGCTGAAGAGAATTTATGGGAGTGCGACTCAGAAATGGTAGAACTTGGATAGACCAAAGAGGGTGATACTAGAAATAAAGTTCATGTGCAAAGAAACTTTGGAAGCACTCGACCTAATCCAACCTGTTACTAAATTGTTAAGTCAGGTAAGCCTAGATGTATTCCTAGAGATACATTCAATGCCTTACATACGATGGACTTTGGAGTTTCTAGCCACTGTTGAGCAAAAGACGTACAATACAGAGTGGAGGACTATCTCATTCCACCTTGATGACAAGGATTACCGGATGACCCATTGAGAGGTTACAAGGGCATTCAGGTGAAAATAAAAGAAGGAGATTCTGATGACGCCTAGGCGAGGTCTACCATTTTCATTGGAGAGCTTTTGGAGAGAAATAGCGGCAGTGGATAATAATCATAGGTGGAGGAATACCGCAATAGTCCACCTAATTTTGTGGTATGTCCAACTTCTCCTATCTATGGGAGTTTTGTGTCACTAAGATATTGATCATTTCCCCAATAGGGACGTAGGGATACTTTGGTCCATAACTCCAAAAAGGCCGCATATCCTAACATGGTGGAGAGGTTCGTTGAGGATTGTGTAAGTGAACGGGAAAGAAGAGATCCGGGATGATACCTATGGGAGTTATGGTTGGTCTTCTCGCACAATACCTTGGACACGACGCCTCATGCCATCTTTCTTTGGAAAACATAGGCCTTATGGTGACAAGGTACATTATGGAGAAGTTGATCAAAGATTTCATGGTCACCGTCACTATGTCAAGTAACTGCTTTTTATGGTTGTATGGAGGCGCGAGTGTTTGTAACTTCATGGTACTTCCACAACCTGAGCGCACAACTATTACTCAAGACACCACTTTGGACGAGAATTTTATAGCCCCCAACCCGAGCTTTGAGAAGATCTTCTAAAACACTCCGTCGACTCTGGATGTGGACATTGGAGAGGAAGGTGTAAATACCCCTAGAGCAAAACCTACCCAATTCAACCTACCAGTGGTCTTCTTTGATCAATTTTGTGTATTTGGAGAACAACTCTTGAGTTTGACCCAACTTGTTCAAGAGGTAAGTCATGTGGTAGGAGGGATGATCCTACAAATGGATGAGTTTGAGGTGAGGCTTAATTCTATGGATGGGAACATGAAGACTTGGGGAACTAGGCTTGATTCCATTGAGCAAGAGGTGAGAGAATAGTTCGCTATACCGGATGAGAGGACCGAGGTGCAATGAGAAGCCATGGAGAAATTTTTGGAGAGGATGCATACCTCCAATCTAGAGGACTTTTGTGACCTAATTTCCAACAAAAGACGAGAACTTAGGCAAGATGAGAGAAGAAGAAGGCGTGAGGCATGGCACATGAGGTCGGACCCTTCGGGGTCCCTATAGTAAGTGTCTATGATCTCCATACTCCACTTATGAATTATAAACTTTTTTATGCACAGGGGAAAATGTAATGTTTAAGTGTGGGGGAGGGAGTAGTTTGTCATTTAGAAAATTTTAGCAAAGTTTATTTGTGTTCTCTTTGTTTTCTTATTTTCCATGTAGTGCGAAGCTCACTTTGTGGGCATTTTGTGCTACACAGAAAAACTGAAGAAAATGAATATATACACACACACACACACACACAAAGTTCAAAATCCAAAAGGGCGACTTAAGCAAAATTGGAAGGCCATGATAGGTTGAAAACTCGAAAGGGATAACTACGCAAAAATAAGAGGCCAAACGGTGTGGAAAAAGATGAGAGTGAGCTTGAAAAAGAAAAAAATGTGTGAAGTTAGGATGAAAACCCGAGAGGGCTCCTGGGTAAAATGAGAGAAAATGAAAATTTTTTGAATGATTTTATGCTTCTCTTGAATTATCTATTTGGTAGCTTCTTGGGTAAAGTAAGCTAGTTTTACACTTGTATTTTATTAGGAGAGCCCAATAAATTTCTCCCATTCACCAACGGTGGATGTTTAATTTTTTAAAAAAAAACTAGTTTTACACTTGTATTTTATACCTCTCTTTTGATTGGTATGTTGGTTGTTTATATTATCTTAGGTTTTGGGATATAAGAGTGCGAGAGATTCTTGGAGGCTAGGGTAGTCTAGGAATAGAATGTTGGGTGTTTTATGAAAACTTTGCATGCCAGTTTAGGCTTAAATCTTTACTTTTTCTTGTTTACTCGAGAACGAGTATAGGTTTAAGTGTAGGGGATTTAATGAGACATCAAATGCATGTATTTATTGAAGCATTTAACATCTCGTTTTTTATGTTTTTGTGGATAGATTGCTTGATTTAGGTAGGTTTACATTATAAGGGATTGAGATGACCATTTTTTAATCTTTCATTTTTTAAACCTATTTTGAGTCTAATATATTTTTGTTCTTACGAGTTTCTAGACCTTCTTTTGTGAGCTTATCTGTAGATTGTTCATAAGCACTTCAGAGTAGAATCAATGAAGGTTAATTGCAAAATTGGTAGAAGATTGAAGGCCATGAGTTAAAAAGTGGTAGAAGGTAGAAGAGTCGAAGAAAAGAACCAAGTTGGAAGTGCCGAAGAAGCGGCATAGGCCATATAAAATGACACAGTTGGTTCCATCATTTGTGCTATGGGTTCCAAAAGTGGGCTATGCAAACCTGCACGACCATACATAAAGATCAGTTGGAGATTCAAGTTCAGGCGATGGGATGTGCAATTTGGCATGCCCCGTGTACTCATAAGGCCAAAAATAAAGACCCATATGATGGACCATGCAATTTGGCACGGCATGTGCACTCAAAACTGATTCCCAGCGCGCCCAGACGATCCCCCATACATAATTGCTCGGGACATACTAGTCGGGCCTTGCAAACTGGCTCAACTTGTGCCATCTTGGCACTAGGATTTCCAAACTTAAGGTATTTGAGGCCCAACTACGCTTGACTATATAAATTGCCTTTAGTCTTCTATGGTTTAAAAGGTAGAAGTAATTGGTTAGTTTTGTAAGAATGGGAGGCTAGAAACTCTCTCTAGGGTTTTCTATCTTCTTTCTTCATTTACTCTTAGACCCATGACATTTATTCCTATTATAGCCGTGGATTTAATGCTAGTGGAGAATTTTAATTTTTTGGGTAGTAATTATATTCATAATTTGACTTATATTTTTGAGATTCTTAGATTTCCCTAAATTTCTATGTTTGAATATCGTGTATGATTTGTTGATTATATTCTTGTATGATATATGTTATGGCATGTTTTATAATGCATACATGATTTCATTCATTGCATAATATCTTGCAAGGATTGAATGCTAATTTGGGAGTGTCAGATTAGATGTGTCATTGTAGTCTTGAGAGTACCTGGGAGATGTGTACATTAAATCTATCTTGGGAGTACCGAGGTGATTACTTGGACTTTAATCTAATTGGATAGTCATGTGAGGAATTTCATGCTAAGAGTAGTGGATTGGGGGGTCTCTGTATAGAAATTACTAACAGGGGAAACTCCGGCTTAACCCGATAATTGAGAGTTCATAATTTATAGTGACTGGGGACGTAGTGACCCTACATACATCACAAGGCACTGATTCTTTCATCTTTCCATGCATAGAGTCACTATCTGCATGGAGAATTGGGTGATGTAATAAGATTACTCTCGCATCTAACAGTTGTGACCTACGCAAGGAGTGAGATTACAAAGGTGAATGCGATATTAGAATCTAGGATCAAATTCTCATGTCAGTCATGTTATGCAAATACCCCCAAGATTAGTTAATCAATAATTTACTTTGCTTTACTCACATTCTAATAGTTTTCAATTAAACAAAAACCCCTTTTTTTGTTAGTACTAGTTATTCCCAACACACGATTGGGGTGACCCGTGATTGTGAGTTGTGTTTGACTAAATCTTAGATACTAGTATCTCTGTGGATGTCAGCCACCCTTACCAAAATCTACGTCATTGTTAGGAGTGACTACGGGAGTAACAATATATATTCATATCTTTGATTATTACTTCCTGTGGGTTAACTCCTTTGAATAGAATAACCCCGCGGGGTGCGGATCCTTGGAGCAATGATTTTTTTGAGTGGGTGTGTATGAATATGCTTCCTAGTGGAGGGCATGTTTGTGAACCTACAATTGGGAGCTTAATGAATTTTTATTATATAATGGAAAATAAAGCTTTCAATATGAGTTTCACCATTTACTCCTACATGAACAAAGTCACTGGGACAATGAAGAATGAGTTCCCCTACATTTTTTATCGCTAAGATAATCCGAAATAAGGGAATCATGCCCATCAACCATAATATACCTAGAAATTTCTATGACAAGAAATGGCTAGACCTGAAGCAACTAGAAGTGTATTTAGAAACCAAAAGGCTGAGGGTGAAGGTTGTGTGGAAGGAGAGTTCGAAGAGGGTCAAGGATGCGGACTATGATGCTTCTTTATTAATTGGAATCAGTACGTTGTTGAAAAAAATGTAAATGTGTTTTCTTGTGGGAATTTCGTTTCTTTAATTGTATTGCTTGTAATGAATTTCCAAGAAGGAGATAAAAGGTTCATGCAAAAGGGAAAGAAAGTATTTATGCTTCGTTAACCAAATGGATTCTCTTAAGACAGAGGTCCGGGATCTTAGGACGGTACAATATGTGTACTATCGGAGGAAAGAGATAGAGATAGAGATAAGTGAAGATAAATATGAGGTTGCATGTAGACAAGTGACATCATCAAGCGACAATGAGAGGATGAGGAATCATCTGAGGATGATCTAACATTTTACCTTCGTTCGCCTAAAAATTGAAATGAAGGATAGTACACCGTCAACATCACCATTTTGTGTTGTTATGTAAAACACTTTGAATTAGAATTCATATGGTTCGTGTTATGAATGAATGTTGTTATTTAAGAGTTTTTCGATCTCCTCGAACTAGGAGTATTTTTCTTGATTTTCACCCCGTAGAATTTCATTGTTTGACTATAATTTAAACCAATCTTGACTTACATAAGTTTTTTAATAGACTTTCTAGTCTGAAAGATGTAAAGTTTTTAACTGATATAGAAAACGTCAACGTTTCAAGAATCAGAACTTAGTTATTCTAAGACATGTAACATATTAGGTATAACGACTTATAATTAATTGTTTTTAATAACTAGATAAAATTGAGGATTGCAGCATTTAGATATTTGGATTTGAAACTTAGGGGGATTGATTAGCACAAATCAATTTATAAATCAGGTCGTTTTTTCCTGCCATCATAAAACTGATCAAATTACAACGTATCAGGCGCATGCATGAACTTCCAATTTTGCTTCACAATTTGGGTTAGAACATGTACACGTTGGAATTAATATTTTATTAAAATTGCTAATTTGTACGTTGTCCAGACTTCGGAAAATTTATTGCAAATGACCAAACGACTTTCAATATTTATCTTCCAATTTCAAAGCCATACCCGAAAGTTTTGGACACTCAATAGCATCATCATTTTTGTATCCAAATTCATTTATGTAATAGAATTATAATCACAATCTCACTTATATCAGCATAATTGTTTTCCAAAACACCTACACTATTATATTATTGCCTAGTCTTTCCTACTACTTAGGTAGACGCAAAACTTCACAGATGGGAACCATATGTATTTCGCAGGTGCAACCGACACAATCAGTTTGCTCCCATGCATTACCCCAACTAAGTGTTTTGACTGTGTGATTTGCATTACACAAGTGCAGAACCCGACAATTCATAAGTCTTTCATGTCCAATCCAAATCTACCTAAATATTTCTTTCACCGATCCCGATAATTAGTCAACATTTTCAAATGGAAACTTCCCGTCTTCATCAGCATAAAACTTTCAAATGAAAAATCATTTCCTTCAACTTCCAAAAAGAGTGAAAATATTATCAACGCAAAAGACGTTGAAAGATTCCCAAAATATGCAGTTTGCTTAAGCAATTTAACACGTTGGAATGGATCCTGCCCTCAAGCCTAATCCACTTGAAAATGGATAAATATAGAAGAATTTCATATAAGTTAAACAAAGGTAATTTTTTCTTTAAATATAACACATGAAAATTCACCACTCCCTTCATGTACAAGACTTCTAAATTTTTGCACCAGATGCATACATCCACAAAGTTTGGAAATACATGGTTTACATCATGCCACACAACAGTCAGAATATGTTTCAACGAAACATTTCTATATATCACGTCATCGGTGGAAATAATTTTAAACCTACAACAGCTACAATATACAAAAACAACACACATATATATAAGTGAACCACAACTGATCATTTTTTCCAAGCAAGAACGCAAAATGAATCTTGGAATTTGAACAAACTTAAACATACCATAGTTTCGCACTTCATAGGTCCGTCGATGAAAGTGCCCAACCCGTCCAAGTATATTAGAAGTAATAGCATGAGGTAAGGATTCGAATGGTGTCTCTGTGCATTATTTGTTTGGTTGAAATTTTTGGATAAAGATGAGTTTGAATTAAGTGGAAATAGAGATGATTTTTTTGGAGTTAGGTTAAAAATTATAGTATAAATTAGTAAATATATTTAATGAATGGAAATAATGGTTCAAATAGTTGTTTCATATTCCACATAGAAAAATGAAACACACCTTTTGGTAACCATACTCATTAGCTGCACCACACATGGTATAAATTTGTATGGAACCCTTTCTTTCAAATTTCAAACCAATTATTTCAACTTTCGGTCTTGCAAATGAATCTGACTTCTGATCCGTAATCAGAAATATCTAATAGGACTGGAATTAATATTAACTCCATGTTTCTTTACCATATATGGATATTTATTATTAACCGTCGTGAATTATATACTAATAAACGTCGGTTAAAGTTTAAACACTGCCTATTGGTAGCCCATAGTTGTGCAATGATTGGGCATCCTCTGGAGCCCCTGTTTAAAATTTCGAACGTGTGAAGGATGGCGGTTCTGAGCCTAAAACTAAAAAATGTTGTGAATCTACGCCGTTAATCGTCAATCATGCACTAATGAATATTGAGTGTCTTTCGTGAAAACTAGGGTTTAGTTAAGCATCTTGCAAAGTGTAAATGTTTGTATTGTAAAAAGGTTTCACAGAAAAATTCTTTATTTCAATGGTGACAAAAGGGCAGGAAGTATTCTTAGACTTACTCTCATGAAAGTTTCAAGTAAGCCTTGGACATGATGAGATGAGCTTTTGGATAGTTAAATACAAAAATGAAATAGGAGTGGTTGAAGTTCAGTGCAAGCACAAGTGTTTTGACGTGTCTATTATGGTTTTCTATCCCATTCTTAGAATTTTGCACCTCACCTCTATCATTTAGATCCCAGAGAAGTACATTTTTGAAAGATGGATAAGGAAGACCAAAACATACTATGCGAAAGAGTTATAGGACAAGCAAACCAACAAGCTGAAACCAACAAAGGTGTAATTTCATGGAAGAATCACATGTAGAACAAATGCTACAATTTATTTCTAAAAAGTGAAGGAACTCAAAAGCTAGCTTAAAGGATTCTTGAAGAGATGGTTGAAACATGATCATAAAAATTAAAGAAATGACCAATTTAAGGACAAATTCTATTAAGCAATCTGCAACGAGTAGTCAAACCTACTCAACAATAACACATGCACCAAAGGTACTTGATCCAGCCCAAGTTAAGACAAAAGGAAGAGGAAAAAGATTTAAAGCCAGGTTTGAAAAAGGAAAAGCCAATGACACGGAAGAAGACAACTGAATTTGGAAAAAAAGACACTTGCTGTAAAAAAAATACTATAAGAGTCGTAACACTTTCCTTACGCATCGTATTTATTAACCTTTTGCATTTTTTTAGAAAAAATTATTTAATTATATACTCAAGTGAGTAACATAGATAGATGAGGTTTAAGTTGGCTAACAAATAGAACTTTTTAACCTAGATCTTGCCTTTATTTAACATAATTTCATTGACAAGAAATAGTGAATGACATATCCTACATTAGAATATTACTTGGCTTACAACTAGATTTTCTTAACCTATATGTTGCATTTGGTTCTATTAATTTTAATGATGTAAGATAATCAACTACATATCATAGATTAAAAAACAAAAGATTTTAAGTAGTATATATGATGAATATGTGACTCAGAGGCAATGAGTAGATAAAGTTTGGGTGCATAGGCAGGTAATGGTATATATTATGTAAGGGTAAATTAGAAGGTATATATTATATACTCTTATATAGTGTTATGATTTTTATGTGTGCAAATATTCTAAAAGGAGGTGAGGTGATATGGTGTGTAAATTGTTGGATTTTGAGAGAATGTAAGTATATGTTGACAAGATGTAATGTATTACTTGTGTTTTCTACATTTTAGGTGTGGATTTAGGATTTTAAAGTGAAGCCGCATGTGAATTTCATACATGTATCACTGGACGGGTATTTTTCTATCATAAGCGAAGCAATAGGTTATTATCGTACTTTTGTCGTGATGTATATTAGTTTCCTAAATGATGTGAATCTGTAGGTGATTTTCCTACTTGTGTCGTGATATCGTTTAAAGGATATTTGTTGCAAATCCGTAGGTTTCCTACTTGTGTCGCTTGACATGACCTTGGTTTTGGTGAGTGTGGTGAACTCTATTCGTTCCTTTATATATGTGAGTAGTTCATGAGTTGGTACTAGGTTTGTGAGTGTCCTTAAGTTGGATGGATGTACTCCTAAAACTAGGAGTATTTAACAATGATTTAGAAGGGACTATTATGTCTAGAACTTTTGTACATTAATGGTTTCAAAAGTTGGGGGGTTTGTGACTATTGGTGTTATAGTTGTGGTCGTAAAATTTGTGTTTGTTGGAAGGGGAAAATTCAAATGAGTGTGTGAGTTAGTTTTTCGGCCCAAAGGTAAAAAACTTCTCATGTTTCTTTAGTAGTGGGCCTATAAATGTAGAAGTTGTGACATCTTTGAAATGACTTTCCGCCTTAGCTAGAAGTCACGTTTGGAATGTCTATCTGGCTCGCGCCATGACTCAATAGTAGTAAATAAAACATAAATTTATTAGAAAATAAATTATATAATTATAAACCACATTCAACTATTATATATTATCAGTTGACTTTATTTATAATACATCATGGGATAACATTTAAACATTTATCTATTTTATAGGCCCACGATCCAACTCAAACTACCACGTCAGTTCATGTGCGTCACAGCTCTCCAGTGTCGGGTACGTTTGGGAAAAATAAGGTTTTACCAAGTGAGTTTATTGCTCAGTAAAGTCACACTATAAATAAGCGATTATCAACATAAATATATTAAATGCATCACACATATCCAAAATAAACTATAATAGATAAAAATAGCAATAAGCGATTAGAATAAATAATATGCACACAAAACACAATAAGCAGTTAAAACACAAATATAAAAAGGATATGGGGTAGAGTGAATAGGATTGTGAATACTCTATATGAGTATAAGTACGACTTGTTCATCCTACCATAAGGAATACCAAGAGAGCCAATAACATACATTCGTCAACCACGCCCAATAAGAGAGCAAGAAGGCCGAGTACTCGTATGGATAATCTCGGTATTACCAATGAAGAACTTCTTAATTATCTAGCCAAAAAACCAAGCCTGATACCACCTCGTGGATTTCGATAACTAAATAGGGCAGGGAGGCCCCCTATAACGCACATGTACAAGCAAGTATATGGTCTGGTGCAATAAAGTACACAACCATTTTTTAAAGTAAGACACTGTGTGATAAAATACACCTGACCACATGTATATCATGCATATAATACAAAACATTAATCAATCAAATAGAAATACCACATATAAAATTGTTTCACTAATTTAAATTGAAAAAGTGTTTATTTTTCAGTGGAAACACTTGCAAGATTCGATGTGTTTGATGTGTTTGCTTCTGAATATATCTATAACATAATAAAATCTAGAAGAGCTGCGCCACCACCGGCGAGCTCAGTCGCACTAGCACACCCTCTCCCCATTCCACCGACGATCTTAGCTCTTTTTCTGCACCACGACTCTGACGAGCTCCAAATCTCCGGCGTCAACGCTGATAGCACTTGGAGAATCCAAAGTTCTGCCCACATCTGGAGGAGAAGGGAGGGAGATTTATATATCTGATCGAAACAACTTAATTTCAATTTGATTAAAATTGGATTTCAATTGTATTGTATTTCTTCACATCCGATTGAGGTTATGTTATTGAATTGTGTTCAATGTAAATGATATTGTTGTTGAAAGTTTTGAATGTATGAATTCTGCTGATATGAACAAGTAAAAAACACGTGGCAAATGTTCGAAAAATGAACTAAATGATGTTAAAAAATTTCGTATATACTATGCATCTGTTACCTTACAATACGTATCATTTGTATTAAAATATGCAATTGTTTTAAAAGCTTTGAATATCAATCATGAAACTTTTTCAGGAGATCATGTATAAGTTAAGTTAAAATTTGAAAATTTAAAATTGTCATATTTACTATGCATTGATTACTTTAGAACATGTACTATTTAAAAAATACTCACATGATTTTAAAATTTCAATTCCTTTTATGAATAGTAAAACTTTTCCATGAGGTAGTGCATAAGTTGCCATGTGCTAGCCTACAACTAGTATTTCTTTCAGTATACATAATAGAGGTCACATAATTTTGTAGTTTTTTTCTTCAAATTTTCATATGCACTGCATTTAATAGCTTTCAATATATACTGATTGCATTTAAATATGTATTCTTTTTTTAAAGCAAAAATGAGAAGATTTCCCTGATTTAAATCAAAGAGAGGTCATAGAAAGTTTTGGCAGCGTGAAAGTAACACATGTAAACCATTGCATACATTGTATAAAAAACATGCAAATTTTGTCAATTTCAAACATGAGAGGTGATATGAATTAGAAAATGACATTTATTATATTTTTATTTATTTAGTATTTTTAGGAGTTAACACTATACTTTTTTTCCCACTGGGTTTTTTTAATGAGATAGTGTGCTCATATTTAGAATTATTTTTAAATGATGTAATTTAGGAGTTCTGATTTGATTAGAA
>JAULKM010099339.1:0-10920 GCA_032355605.1 Rubia tinctorum
ATATAGTTCTTATATTCTACCTGCTTAGTCTACTTATGACATTGGTGATTGAAGTGTTTAGCCTCAATGATACATAGCAGTTGTGTTTTCTTATTAGTCGCTAAATGTTGAACTATAACGATCTATGTTTCTAACATTTCAGATTTGGCATTATAGTTTAAACTTCTATGCATTCATAATTGAACTGACTTATGGTGCCTATCTGATCATGTAGGCATGAATATGTTCAGTTGAGTGAAATAGTAATGTTTTTTTTACTTCTCTTTTGCCTTTTTGTTGCTGTTCTTTTTGTGTATCTCATTGGGCCTTGTCATCTCCTTAAAGCTGGTACAAGAGAAGAAATATGTGTTTTTGTTTCTCTGTTTGTTGAGAGCAGAAAATGTAAGTTGTCAAATGGGTAAAAGCTGAGCACTCATGTCCTCCAATATTAATATCATCTTTACCATATACTTTGTTTCTAAGCTTCTTGTACAGTCAAATTAGATCTTATAGAAGCTAATCCATGTTAGATGGATGGTGATTAGGGGATTTTTAGTTATGGGCTTGCTGTCGTTGTGATAATTTCGTAATTGTATGTTAGATTCCTATAACTGCAGTACTGTCAATTTGATATAACAGTTGTATGTTAGTATTCTATAGCAGAAATAATAGAATTTCTATATTCTACGTGCATACTCAAATGTTTCCCTTGCTATAAAATTTTTCATAATGTTTTACAGGCTCTTAATTTTAATATGGTTTCCAGATTATGTGATTGATAATATGTTTGGTGACTTGATACTTGAAATGCATAGTTTTAGATGCACCAATCAATATGTCTAAAAGAACTGTAAACAGTCAACGACAATTGTATTAGCAGCGAAGTCAATGTTAGTTTTTTTCCTATCTATGGTTGTAAGATTTCATCAGTGAATAGCTCATGAGTAAGTTTTTTCACAGGAAAATGTTCTTCGTTGGTGTAATTTAGTCATTTAGACTTCTTTCTATAGGCAGTTTTGTTTTGTTTCTATTAGTAAAATTTTAAGAAGGAAATTTGTTGCTCAGATTGACTTGTGCTGTAGCGCATTAGTTAAACACCTTGGATACATAAAATGATCCAAATGTTAAGGAATTTTGACAGATTTGCCTACTTTAAGCCTTTGCTAATTTTTGCCGTTTGGTATTTTCTTGTTTCACTAATTCTGAAAAGTTCAGAAGAAAGAAAATATCCCATTCATTTGCAACCATAAAGAAGAAATAGAAGGATAAAAAACCCTCCCCCCCCCCCCAAAAAAAAATTTTGTCCCAAAAGGTATGAATCTTCTGGTCGTTCATGTTCCATTGGTTGAACAAATCTTCATGCAGGAATTTTAAGAATCCCATCAGAATTTAGGAGGTACATATAAACACATATAAACACATATAAATCACAGGGCATTTTCGTCGTGTTTGTGTTATTTGGTTGAATTCTAATACCTCACTCTCTTTTCAATTTTGTAAAAAGTTCTTCTTAAAGAACTAAATCTTGATACAAAATTGACCTAAAAACTTGCCAATGTTGGCCTAAGAAAAGGATGAAATCCTTCACAGTCTATGAGGTGCGACTTGATGTGTATTAGCAGCTCACAACAGCTAAATTTGCAAGTTCCACGGAGGCCAACTCATATTATTATGTGCTTTTCGTACCATCGGACAAACAAATGGTTTTACTTCTTGGAAATTACAGTTATATGCATCCTATTCTGCTACTTGCATCTTGATAAAGGCAATTAGTTGTTTACATATTTTGTATCAACTCCAAGGTGATGGTTTGTGTCTGTGTATAACTGATTTGATATAGCATTACAATGTTTATGAGGTCCATGTAAATATAGCAGCAAAGTATATATGAATAAAATATATAGCACTTACATTGGAGCAACATTTGCAGATTCCACAGAACCTAACTGAGATTACTATGTGCCTTTGATTGCATCGGAAAGAGAAATGCTCTTACGTCTTAGAAATTACAGTGGTGTATAACTGATTTGATATAGCATTACAATGTTTATGAGGTCTATGTAAATTTAGCAGCAAAGTACATATGAATAAAATATATAGCACTTGCACTGAAGCAACATTTGCAGATTCCGCAGAACCTAACTGAGATTACTATGTGCCTTTGATAGCATTGGACAAAGAAATGGTCTTACGTCTTGGATATTACAGTTATATGCATTCTATTCTACTACATGCATCTTTGTAGAAGTAATCAGCTGTATAGACTTTTTGTATGAACTTGAAAGTGAGCCTTCATGTATGCGTACAGCTGTTTTAATATAGTATTATGATAAATGACCTCCATGTAAATATAGCAGCAAAGTTTAGATTAAAAGATATATAACAGTTGCGAAATAAATAAGGTCAGACTTATACATGTATGTATTTTTTACCAAGATTATATGATGAAAAACCATAATTTCATTAAAGAAAATAACCAATATGTTAGAAAACTTCAACTTGGAAAGCTGTAACTTGAGTTCTTCTCTTATTTATTATAGGTATTTAAAATGTTTTCCCTTCTTAGTTGTACTTATAAGTTTCTCCACATTTATGTTGTTTCACATGTTTCAGGGGGTCCATCTTCTTGCAATGACCGTAATTCAAAGAGAAGAAAGACTTATGCTAAGATGCCTAGCGACCAGAAAAAAAATTGCTCAAGAAAAAAATATAACGGATGGCACTCAGACGTTCATCTCAAATAGCTGGTCAAGAATGGGTCTCAGGTTTATTTACACAGTTTCAAATTTTTAAAATTCTTCTGGTTATTATAATCAGCCATATAAGCTCAATAGTCTAAGGTCCTAAAAGCCAACTACAAAGAAGAAGACAAAAATATTTCCCTTTCCTCACTTTTCAGTTAATACTTGTGATGCTGACAATTCAGGCACGTTGAGATCATCATCTTCTCATGATGGCCTTTTAATTATTGAATCATTTGGTTTTAGTCCCCAACAGATTCAAAATCTCCGAGCTCGTTGTAGAAGTTTGTTTCTATTTACTTATTGTGTTCATTTTAGCTTTATAATTATAGTCGGCTGAATTGTTATGGTAATTGATGATAAAATATTGTTATTTTTGTAATTCTATTTTGTCACCAAACTTAATTACATATTCACAAACTACAAATTGATTAGATTTCTACCTTAAATTATTATACTCATCCAATTATGATTTAAGTAATTAATATGCCGAATCTTTTGGGATTCCTGCTAACTAGGGTGTGCTTGCACCAACATGTCCTCTCTACTAAGGGACTTGTACCCAGGAATTAGTTAATCATACTAATCTTATGTTTGTCAAAATTATATAGTGATTTAAATCAGTTCCTGTTATGTGCATTGAATGGTAAACATTTTTATTTTACGCCTGTGAAAGTTGAACAGTTTGCTAGCAGAAAAGATGCATGTGTTTATCTCTTTCACTTGTTGTTTAAAAAATAAAATGTATATTCAGTAACTCAATTAAAAAAGGTGTTATGTCAATTAATTTAATTTCATAAATTATTTATATTAGGGTCATGTGTGGAAAATTTTATTCAAGTAATTACATATGTGAAGACTGAAAAAACTGCTGCTAAAGAAGATGCATATGTTTAGATCTATTTTCATTCAAGTAATTACTATGCCGAATCCTTCGGGATTCCTGCTAACTGGGGTGTGCTTGCACCAACCTGTCCTCTCAACTAAGGGACTTGTACCCATGAATTACTTGATGACACGAATCTTATGCTTGTTTTAATTATATCATAATTTAAATTTATATGTCGTTCACTAATATTTGCAATTAATTGACATGCTTACTTTCTTATGAATATGATATTATTTACTCTTTCTGGTTGATGTAGAATCAAACCTAAATATTTCAGTACAGTAAAGACTAATTAGAATGAACAATAATGAGCTAATGGCAAAAGTTTCAATACAAAGTGTACTGCCAAAATTTAGTTTGTCGTCTATTACATAGGGTTTGAACCTACAAATATTCAAAAATTGGTAATAATATATATTCAAATATGCTTGTAAATTTATTTCATTTAAGTGATTATCCCCTCATTCAGATTAGATATCATGACCAGTTGCTACAAAATATTGAAAAAAAATGAGCAAAGTGATATTTGTTCTAACGACAAAAAAAATTGAAAATTTTATTATCATGTGCTTGCTTAAGAGAACAACCAACAGTAAGACATTTATCTCAAATGGTCCATCAACAGGCACTAACAGGTTTGTGTGTAGAATTTTAAACTGTCGTCATACATCTCTTTATATAATAAACCATTTAAATTGAATGGTCTAAGATTATGGAATGCAGGTTTAAAAACCAAAGCGAAAACATATGTCCATGGTCGTTTATCCATTGATGCATTCTTGCAAGCAGGGCCTTCTTCTTGTCATAATCATGCGCCAATCATGAATTCTGCAATTCTCAATAGTAAAAGAGATGGAAAACTACCTCACACCTCTCCAGGTATGTTTATGTTTCTTCATTATTACTGCCACATTGCTTTTTATAAGATGTTTATTTTATACATGAAAGAGATTAACCTGCTGTGTGTCAATTATAATGCAAAAACTGACTGGAAATACTAAATTAAGTCATTTTTAATTTCCCTTGCAATCTTATGAAGGTTGTGGAACTTTTTAAGTTAATATTAAACTCTACTGTAACATATGTACTTTGACAAAGAAATGGTATGCTGTTCTAAAATTAAATGAACTGACTTACTGAACCATAGCTGATTGAAAGATGCTCCTTATTCTACTCTTTAATATTTCATGAAAATTTGGAGTGTTGAACTGAAAGGACAATATGCTATACAACTTGTCTAACAAATATGAGAAGATGTGTATTGCTCACCAACTACAACTACCTCTTATATGGCAATAATTGTAAATAACTTTTTCCCATGATTGTCAGATCTGATTTCTTCAGTCACTATAAAGCAATGCTGCTTCTTTCTTAAAATTCATGTGGATCTTCAGTTGAAGTTCATATTTCTTGAAGTAGAGTTGCCAAGCTTAAACCAAGTCCATCTACATAGTCTAACGTATAAGAACTTTAGAACATATTAAAGTGACCCTTTCTCAGTTTCAACATAAATGTGTCATTGGAAAATGCAGGATGGTGGTCTCCTATCTACAATGCAGGATGGTGGTCTCCTATCTACAATGCGTATGGAAAACTTCTGTATTATCATCTTTGTTTTTAAACCCTTTTCCTCTATATTCTTTTTCCCAAAAATGTTATTATCTTTTAAGAATTTTATAGCTAGAGAGTCCTATATTTATTCAGTAGGATGAAATCCTCCAGGAATTGAGAGTTGTGAAAGTTGATTTCTTCTGCTGTTACATTCTCTTCTGCTTTAATAACATTAATTTCTAAGTCACCAAATAATTCCTTGTTCCAGATTTTAATAACTTTCTTAAATCTAATGAACTGCAGATAGAACTAACATACCATACTGGTGTAGGGGCAAGGTCAGGGTATTCCTAATAAGAACCATAAACTGGGGTGTAGAAAATCAACAAACTAAGAATCTAAATAGTTTAGGCATTATGAGACAATGTTGTTGCCGCCTAGGAGAAGAGTCGATATTGGTCTAATGATTGTTTATTAAAAATCTGTGTAAATAGAGATGGGAATTTTTCTCAACAACCGAAGATAAGTAAGATTGCATCCAATATCCTGGTAGTAGGTTTCCTTAGTCCACCATTTATGTAGGTAAACATACTAGCTGATCTATTGATTTTCACCAACCCATTAGCATTAGTAAACTTTGCAAAGTAACAAATATTCTCCAGATTGAGAGTAGTAGGAATTTTATATATACAAATTGATATAATAACATTTTAATCACCAACAAATTAAATTTTAGAGTTAGCAATTTGTGTTAGATGATGCCATACATATTTTTTAACAGTACTCTTCCTAGATCCATAAATAAAAAATGCATCCATTGCAATAATTATATTTCGAATATTATGAAGCCAAATTTCATGTTGGTTTAAATTTTTACAAATGTGTAATCTAAACTTCTTTTTTCCTTAATTGACTTATGTATGAATTCCATTTTATTATGTTGCCTTTTCAACCGTTTCAGTCTATATTTTCCCCCAAAATTGTGAATATCCTTTGCCGATCCTATAAATACATGACCCTATCTCTATTGAGTCTGATCGAATATTGCAGGAAATGAGAGTTAACAAGCTTGATATGTTGTGATTGTACATTTTCTTCTAATTTAATAACATTATTTTCTATGTAGCCAAATCAATCCTTGTTCGACATTTTAATAAGTTTATTAAATTTAATCGCCTCTAGGTAAAATCCTAATATAACTTTTTGGTCTACGAACAGTGTCCACTTATTCCTGATAAAGTTCATAATCTGAAGTACACAGAACCACATTTTTATGGATCAAAATACTTTACGGATTATGGAAAGGTGCTCTTTCCAGGTAAAAGAAGAGTGAACAATGGTCTGATGATTGCTTCTTAAGGATCTGTATAGATACAGATAGGAATTTTTCTGACCAACTTGGAGTGACTAAATTTGTATCCAATTTGTTGGTAGCTGATTTCCTAGGTCCACCATTTGTCCTAGTATTGTTATTATCTGTTGTATTCATTTTTGCTCAATGATTAGAATTGATACACTGTATGAACTTACGAATACTCTAACGGTTCGGAGTAGTCTTACCTTTTTTATTTAGAAATAGATGTAATAATATTAAAATCACTCATAGATGAAATTTTACACTTAGAAATGTGCATGAAATGATGGCATAAATATTTTCTAACAGTTGTATTCCTCAGTCCATAAATAAAAAATACATCCATTACAGTATTTATATTTGGAATTAATATATTAACATGTGCAGCCTTATAATAATCAGAAAGTAAAGAACTTTGAGCACACTAATTCCACATTAACTACATCTGAACATTATCAACACATATATAATTGTTCCATCATAGGTGCTTAATTCAGTTATGACATTGATCATTGAATGTTTAAACTCAATGACACCTAACAATTGGTTTTTTTCCAGTGACTAAATGTGAAAATATAATCATGGATGTTTCTAAATTTTTTTCTTCTCTTTAGGCTTGGTAAAGAAGAGAAAGTACAAAAATATTGCCCTGGGAAATGATATCCCAACCTCTGCTCAAACATTACCTATAGTGAGGGATTGTGCTCATTGCAAAGCAAAAAGATTTAAAGGAGAGTCAAATTTATTTTGTTGTTTCGGGGGGGAAATTTTCTTGCCATCTGTACCAATGCCTAACCAGTTAAGAGCTCTTTTTGTTGGTAAGACCCCACAATCTGCCCATTTTAGGAAAAATGTTCGAGCATATAACAATAATCTAGCATTTACAACTTTAAGTGCTGGTTATGATCGCAATTATACTTTCAAAGTTCATTGTCAAATGTATCATTACCTAAAACCTTTGAAAAGTCCTGATAGAGTTAAACCTGCTAGTATTCAACTGTATTTCTATGATACAGAGTCTGAGTTGGAAAAGAGAATGGGGTCTGGCTGTGGTGACAAATTTGATGAGCCGACGATGAAACTATTGATGGATATATTGAGAGATAATCCCTATTGCCCGTATTTTAAGCATTTGAAAAATGTCAACAACATCGAGACAAAAAATTTGTCCTAAGTGCAGACCCAAAACTTGATCAAAGGCGATACAACATCCCAACTGCGTCACAAGTTGGCTGTATATTTGTTGAGCCGTTCGAAGAAGATGCGGAAAGAACTGTACCTGTTCAAGTGTACAACTCTGATAGTCACATTTATAGAATAAAGCATTATTATGGATGTTATGATCCAATGCTACATCCTTTAATTTTTCTGAGGGGTCAATTAGGCTGGCATTTGAACATTAAAAGAACTAGGAAGAGGCATAAGGTCCGTGAGATTCTGGAGCCGAAATGTTTGTCTTTAATTGTCCTAAATCTTTAATCGATTCTGAGAACAAAGGTTTGTGACAAACTTTTACATTCAATTGTTGCATTCTTTTTTCCCACCATTTTTAATGCTACATATTTATCTTTTACTTTTTTTACAGCTGTGAGGGATGGAAAAAAACAAAGATGCAGTTACTGCGAGGGAGTACTACTGCTATAAATTACAAATGAGGTTAGATGAAGATTCCATGCTTCTGCATGTTGGACGTCTGTTGCAGCAATTTGATGTTGATGCTCATATTAAAATAGAGACTAGCCAGTTGGAATTTTTGAGGGACAAACAAGGACATTTTCGAACTGAAATGGCGCAAGGTATCGTTGATGGTATGGATGCTGGTCTAATAGAAGGATCTGCACTTGGTTATCGAGATGTACTTCCAACATCATTTGTAGGTGGTCCTAGAGATATGCGGCGTAGATATCTTGATGCCATGGCTATTGTCCAAAAATTTGGTAAACCTGACATATTTCTAACTATGACTTGCAATCCCTATTGGCCAGACATTCAACAAAATCTTTGCTTTGGTGAAGCTGCAAATGATAGGCCAGATTTACTTGCTAGAGTTTTTCGCGCTAAAGTTCATCAATTGAAAGATGAGATCGTGCAGAAAGAAATTTTTGGTGCTGTCCAATCTTTGGTCTACGTTATTGAATATCAAAAAAGAGGCCTACCTCACTGTCACATGTTAATAATTCTAAAACCTGGTTGCAAGCCTTTAGGACCAGATGGTTATGATAGGATTGTTTGTGCTGAACTGCCTGATCCTGAAAAGGAACCACATCTTTTTCATATTGTCAGCAAGAACATGATGCATGGACCATGCGGTAGACTAAATCCTAAAAACTCTTGCATGAGAAATGGTAGGTGTAAATTTGGATTTCCCAAACCATTTAGCCAGTCAACACACCATGCTGAAGATGGTTATCCATTATACAGGAGAAGGAACGATGGCAGGACAGTTACCATAAAAAAACATGCTCTAGGAAATGACTGGGTTGTTGGCTATAATAAATATTTGTCTGCAGCATATGACTGTCATATAAATGTGGAGATTTGCTCATCTTTTCGGCTTATTAAGTATGTTCATAAGTATATATTCAAGGGCAGTGACCGAGTTGGCTTTGCGTTACAAGGCAATCAACAAGATACAGTTGTTGATGAAATCAAATTGTACCAAGATGGACGTTGGATAGGTCCTTCTGAAGCAACCTGGAGAATATATGGTTTTAAGTTAAACCATATGAACCCTGCTGTTTATGCTCTCCAAGTCCACTTACCAGGTCAACAATATATTACATTTCACAAGAATGCTGCCCTTCAATCGATTGCTGCAAATGAATTTCTTGCTAGAACTACTTTGACTTGCTTCTTTGAAATGAATAAATATGACCCCAATGCAAAGCAGTTAAACCTCTTATATAAAGATTTTCCTGAGCACTTTGTGTGGTCACCATCCAAAAGAACTTGGGCAAAGAGGAAATCTAAAAATGTTATTGGTAGGTTGGTTGCAGTCAGCCCTAGAGAAGGTGAACGTTATTATTTAAGACTTCTCCTGTCCCATATTAGGTCACCAACATCCTATGAAGACTTAAGGACCGTCCAAGGAAGTGAATGCATCACTTATAGAGAAGCTGCAATTGCATATGGTTTATTGAATTCAGATAATTATATTGAAGATGCACTACAAGAAGCTTGTTCATTTCAAATGCCATCAAGTTTGAGATCTTTTTTTGCTATTTTGTTGGTATTCTGCTCACCGAATGATCCAAAAGAATTATGGTTGAGGTTCAGACATGAACTGTGTTCAGATTTTCTTAAACAATCAGCAGTGCAACCCCATCTCAATGAAGCCTTGATAAATAGAAAGGTTTTAAATATTGTGAATGGTTTTTTGCTTGAAATGGGCAAGGATATTGGACATTATGGTTTAATGGATGGTATTACTGGTGGATCAAACGATGAAGTCTTAACACGTGAAATAATCAGCGAGAGGAATATTCATGTTTCTAATGAAGAATTGCGCATGGCTGGTCTATTGAATGTTGACCAAAAGCTTGCCTATGGCCACATTATGCAAAGTGTTATGAGCAATACCAGAAAGTCTTTCTTTATTGATGGACCTGGTGGTACAGGAAAAACATTTTTGTACAGAGCTTTGCTTGCAACATTGAGGTCAAAAGGCCATATAGCATTAGCTGTTGCATCTTCTGGAGTAGCTGCCTCTGTATTACCTGGAGGGAGAACAGCACATTCACGTTTCAAATTTCCCCTTGATTCTTCCGACAATGAAGTTTGTCAATTGAGCAAACAAAGTGGTTTGGCAAAGTTAATAATAGAAGCTAAGTTAATTCTCTGGGATGAAGCCACAATGGCAAAACGACAATCTTTAGAGGCTTTGGATCTGTTGCTGAAAGATCTCATGGATTCTAATGCTCCATTTGGTGGTAAGGTTATTGTTTTAGGAGGGGATTTCAGGCAAACTTTACCTGTCATACCAGGCGCATCAAGAGATGTAACAGTTCACGCATCTATTGTATATTCCCATTTATGGCCTGAATTGGAAAAGCTCAGTCTCCAGCAAAATATGAGAGCATTAAATGACCCTGGATTTTGCTCTTTTTTGCTGCATATAGGTGAAGGGACAAAATATATTGACTGCAATGAAGAAGTAGAATTGCCACCCCAGATTATTATTCCATACATTGGAAAGCAAGAATCCATCAAAAAGTCAGAAATTGTTTCCTTCTTTGCACAACTCTTCTATATACTTATTGCATTTTTATGAAAGTATTAACCTTAATTAAGCTCTTTGCAGGTTGATTGAATGCGTCTTCACTGATTTAGCTGCATATGCATTAAATCCAATTGACATGATAGGAAGGTGTGTTTTGGCTGCAACAAATGCTGCTGTTGACAGCATA
>JAULKM010099340.1:0-10919 GCA_032355605.1 Rubia tinctorum
CGTGACAGGGAACGTGACAGGGATCGTCATAGGGATGATAGGGATAGATATGCAGACCATCATAGACATAGGGAGCGTGAATCCGAGTATGATGAAGAGTGGGATAGGGGTAGGTCTTCTAGGACTCACAGCAAGTCGCGGGTATCACATGATGAAGGGCTGAGATCAAGATCTAGGGATGCTGATTATGGGAAGAGGCGGCGATTAACCTCTGAGTAACTAATGTTGCAGTTGTATTGCTATTAGGACAATGTCACGAAGGACACGTGAATTGGCGCTTGAGCTTTGGGCTACCAAGACTACGTTCTTAGTTGTCTTGGGTTTCTTGGATGAATTGCACTCTTTGATCTCGTTATTCTTAAGATGATGGAAAGTTGCCCCTTGTCAGGAGCATGGCTTTTTCATGCTTTAATAAAAGTAAGTCTTTCAGCACCACTATCCTTACATTTAGATAGTTATCATAGTTTTGTTTCTTTTTACCTTTTTTTACTCTTGTTGAAAGTTAATGTTTCTTTTCCTCACAATGCTTTAAATATGCCTACAGCAATGCAACCATGGTTATTATTTTTCCATGATAATCGATATGCACTGTTAGCCTTATTGGTTAATTAAGCTTCCAGATATCGTTCCATGGTATTGATTATCATTTTTTCTAGAATGGGATTGTATTTTTCATAGTTCCATGATGAGCAAGGTCATTTAATAAATCATATATATGCTCAGATTGTTTTCCTTGTTGCATTGATAATGTTTCTTTTTTACTTGAAACTTCTGATCATGCTTAGCATCTATGGTATTAGGACTCTTCTTGGAGTAATCAGTTCTCTATCATCCGGGGTATCTTTCAAATTGAATTGTTTCTGTATGGAATATGTTGTAGAAATGATTCTAATTCATAATGGTAAATTTTATGCCATGTGCTGCTGGAATTATATAGTAAGAATCCAACTTGATGTTATGGATTTGATGATACAAGAAGGTGCAACTAAGGAATGACAATTTTCATTTGAAGCCTCGGATTCCTAGAGACAGAGTTCAGCTGACCTATTTCCGTACTTGAAGACAGTTCATTGTTTCAAGCTTCGCTTCTTAATCAGTGTCCTCATGGCTAGTGAACATTCGAACTAAGTTGTTAGCTTTATCTTTGTTAAACTATGTTTCAGCTACTGAGCACGGGATCTTACCAGTGTTGTGGATGATAATTACGGCTTGAGTCTGTGATGTTATTAATACTTTAAAATTCTCAGCCATTTTTCGGATGTTATGTATGAGCTAGGCTTTAAAAGTGGAGGTTGTAACTAACATGCCCTCTTTTTTGTTTTCATTTTGCTGTATCATTGTCGCCTTTCTTGGCCCCGATTTTTTTTGTTGGGTATGCTCTGCTGATTACCGCCCTTCGTTATGTATCTGTAGAATTTTGTAGATTCTAACCATTGTAGTTGGTTTAGCACTAGAATTGTATAGCTTGCTTGTGCTTGTATATAGTCTCTTTATGTGATCTTTTGTTCTTACAGAACAAAATTGGTGTAGGGGAAAGCATATGTTGTAGTTTTCTAACCATTGTTGCAGAAACGCTGTTGTTTTGGTACTGGAATTGTACAGCTCTTCCCCTTCTGCACTTCGTATTGTTACTTGGCCGAATATTTGGCTTTTGCTGTCATTGTTATAGGAAAAAGGGTGTTTTTAGGGCGAGGTAGCTCGAGGAGCTTGGGGACAAAACTGGGTTTCTTTTGCTAAGATCATCCAACTATTCTAGCAAAAATTAGCTATTTTAGACTTTATCTAATCACTTTAGTAGGTGGTTGGAGTTGTGTTTTCTGTTCTTAACTAGGTCAAATAGTTGAGGAGTGTGATTTAGCTGAGCCCTTTTTGTCCAAGATTGGACCAATTGGTTTAGTTTACGGAGATTGCTTTGACTCATTCTTTTTTCCTTGTTAAAAATGATTGGGTTGCCATATTTGCATTGTTCTTTTTGCATTTATGGTTACTTCAGACTAATACTCCCTCTGTTTAGTTAAGATTGACGCACTTTTCAAACATGTCTTGAAATTTTTTTAGAAAAAAGGGAGGCATTGTTAAGAAAGGAGATTTCTGGAGATTTTTTTTTGAAGTAAAGTACAATATTAATAATAATAAGTAGAAGGGGGTAGTTATCCTGTAATACAGATTTGGCTAGATTATGTGCACGTTCGACACACAATCTTTTCACTTTCATCAAGTGAAAACTAGAAAAAGTCATTGCTAGCATAATGACATTCCTAACTAAACACCTGAGATCTGGTGGAACAATTGGAAAGTTCTTAATATGTTTTAGCGCCATCTCACAGTCTGTTCTAAGGAGGGCTTGCATTGCCGATCGAAATTTTGCTTGGGACAGCCTCGTAGATTGCTGTAAGTTCTGTCTGAACAGTCGAATTTGCCTAGATTACCCTTGCACCCTGCCATCCTGATTCACTTTCTGTTGGATGAACAACCCATGCTATCGAAGCTTTGCCATCTGTTGGCCTGTAACCTGCATATGTCATTATATCGGTCCATCCTTCATAGTTATTGTCATTGCCTGGATGCCAGATTAGTCGAATGTCCCTAACCTGTTCAGAACTTTTGTCTTCCTCATTATTATTGATGACATGCAGATGCAGGTGTTGACCTGATGTATTAGGGTTATCTTGTTCTCTGTCATATTTTATCCTATGGTTGTGTTCCTCCACTAGGTATGACTGGACAATTTCCAAGACACCCGAGACTATTGATCTCTGCATCTCTATTGTTGCTCTATTCCTTGCATACCAAATGGACCATATAATATAGCAAGATAGATTGATGTCCATCATATCCGGTGATGTGGTAAACCATGATTGTAGCCATTCCTTTAGGCAGAGATGATTACCTTTACCAAAATCAAACCCCAGTCTTGAACCTTGCCAAATTCTTTTTGCAAAATTACATTCAAGGATCATGTGTGTGGTGGTTTCCATATGATTCAGACATATTTGACACATAGGTGAAACATCCATTCCTCTTTTCCTGAGAGCTGGTCCTGTTGGAGCAGCGTCTTGTGTTAGCCTCCAGACTAGTAGCTTGATTTTCTCCGGGACATGACATGACCACAGTTTCTTCCACATGTTCTGTTGTTGCTGAGTTACCACTGAACTTACTGAGGTGGTGGGTCTCTGTTGTAACCTATGTTGCCATACCGCATGGTACCCCGATTTGACAGTATACTTCCCCAGCCAATCCTTATCCCATATTTGGTAATCTCCTTGACCAAATGTGTTTAGAGGTAAATGTATTCCTAAGATTTGTGGGATCACCTCCGGTGGGAACAGTACTTCTGACAGAGGCCTTCTCCATTTCTTTGAGTTATCCATAAGATCACTTTGAAGTTAAAAAGAGGTACACCATTTTGTTCGTACCTGATTGGATTCCAATGATTTGGTATCCAGTTGCCCTGGATGGGAATTGACTTTCCATCGATAACCTGCCACTTTAGATGTCGCTTTATCAAATCTCGGCCCCACAAAATGCCTCTCCAGCCCCATGTTGCACTTGTATTTGCGGTCACCTGCATGAAAGATTTTTGTTTGCAGTACTTATTGGTGAAAAAACTGGCAAAGAATGAATTCTTGTCCATGAGGATCTTCCAAGCTAGTTTTTCCAAGCATTGCCTGGTTCATTTCTGAAGTTGATCTCATACCCAAACCTCCGTGCCATTTTGAATGACAACTTTTCCCATGATTTCCAATGGATACCATGACCATCAACATCTCTTGCCCATATGAATCTGGCCAAATGCATGTCGATCTCCTTAGTCGTTGTTAATGGTACTTTAAAAGTGCCAAGAGTGTACTGTGCAGTTGAAGCAAGGACATGTTTGCTTAGGGCGACTCTTCCCACTACAGAAAGATCAGTGAGTTTCCATGATGATGTTCTTGCCCTGATTCTCTGTAACAGTGTTCCAAACATAGAAACTTTTAATCTCGAGAAGTCCATATCATGACCCACGTATTTATCCTTGAGCAAATCTCCAAAGATCCGAAACCTGAGACTCAAGTTTTTGGAGTTGTACTTTGATTCATCATTTGTATGTGCACACCCATAAACGAAAATCAAAGTCTCTACTACACCCCTCAACCGGAAATCCACCAAGCGCAACCCCTTCTCGAATTCCACCCGGTGAAACCCATCACGTGTGAAATCTACCGACTGCCTTCTTTCCGGAACATATTGTATAGCTTCATAAATTGAATTCTTACACTGAAAAAATTTACAGTAAAATACCGCAGATCAAAATAATTCATACATGAAATGTTTCTAGTTGGAATTGACCAAAATAGTATAACAAACAAGCTATGCAAGACATAATTTAATAAATTACCAAACCAATTAGGTAAAAAGATGGGAAGGGTTATTTTCAGTTTGAGTTGAGTTTAGTAAAAGGATTGGTTGGTTGTTGACCATGTTGTCGTTTCGCGGAATCTATATGACTTAAGGCAGTGAGCTTGTAAAGGCATGGACGAATTATAGAATGGTTTCAAAAGTAGAATCCGGTCGCACCACTTTCGGAGGAAGAGGGACAATCTCACTGTTTTTAGTGCTCCAACCGTTGAATACCAGTCTGCTATTGAATTCTCCATATTTCTCGAATTCAAATATAAATTCACTTTTTTTTAATAAAAAAGTAAAATCTTGAGATACACCGTATTTTTATAGGTATATGAAAAAATGAGGTTGAATTAGAATTATAGAAAGGTAAAGGGTAGTGGTTATAAGTTTATGACCATATTAATGCAGCATATTTTTTTTATTATTGTTTTCTTCTAATTTACAGATTAAATTTTGATCTATCCATAATTTATGGAAATACCGTGCTCTTTTTTTATCAGAACAAATCCCTGGTATTGATAATTGAATTGACAAAGCCTTACACTTGTAGATCATCTTTACATAGATGTACGAGAAAATAAAACTAAACTAAAATATATGAGATTGAGAAGTAAAATTGCAGAAATAACATTATGCCTACTAATAACTCTACTCGTATTTATTGACCTAACCAGAAAACCCGACAAGAGCCAACCCCAACCCAATTAGACCAAACAGAATCAAAACGAATCATTCGATTCAAAACCAATCAAACCTACCGAATTCGGGTGAAAATAAACTAGAATTTCAGCACCTAGAAAATAGATTAGAATGAAGTGCTTATATAACATTCAGTTCTTTGTTATGTGCAAATATAACCCCGAGTTTCTTGAAAGTGCGGTTGTAACCAAAGTCATCGAAGTGAGCAGTTGTACCCAAATAAATTAGGAGGAAAATGTGGGTACTCGGGTATAAGTTTACATATTTTGGCCGGCCATGGGTATGTTAGCACTTTTGAAAAATTGAGGGTTATATTTGCACTCTCCAAAAAACCGAGGTCATCTAACCATTTTACTCAGTAGATTATGAACCCCTCCCAATCTACCACAAGCAGATCTTCGATGCCGCTCGCAACGAAATCCAATGTGTTTCGCTACCACCGTCTCATCACTGGCCGATCAATGAAAACACTCCATGTCCATTATTAATTAATTGTATATAATTTTCAATTAAAATTAAATATAAAAAATATTCAAAAGATGTATAAAAAGGCATAAACTAGTGAAATGTAACTAAAAGAGGAAAATTCTAAAATAACCCTACATTTTACATGAAAGTGTCTGGTACATAATCCTGTATAATTTAAAATATCAAAATAACCATAAATTTTCGTCTAAAGTGATGAAATAACCCTGCAGGCATTAACTTTGGAAAATTCATCGTTGACCATCCTGCAAATGACCAAAATAACCCTGTTTAGTATTCTTTTTTAAAAAGGCCAATTTTACCTTATAAAAATATAAGGTTAGATCAATACTTTTATAAAAACACGGGGTTAGATTAGAACAATTTTAAAAAATATAAGGTTATATCAATCTATTTTTAAAACTCGGCGCTATTTCGTTACCCACTACTTCCTCTTCTTTCTACATTTTAAAAGTATACAAATATAGCCTTATGTTTTTTTTAAAAAACTTTATATTTTGTTGAAAATAATGATCTGGCCTTATATTTTTATAGGGTAAAATCATCTAACTTTTTTTAAAGATAACTTTTAGTCATTTACAAGATGATCAATGCTGGATTTTCTACAGTCAACGCCAAGAGAGTTATTTTAACTCCAGCCCTTTTGTAAATAATTTAAAATTATTTTGACACTTTCAATTTATTAAGGATTATTAATTTTGTCAATTTTGTGTAAAATAAAGGATTAGTTTTGTATTTTGCTCAAACTAAAACTGCTTAGACCATGTCTGGTTGGGTTTAATATCATTACATTTCAACACCAATAAACTAATTTTAGGACTAATAAACTAAATTCACCACATTTGAACTAAATTCAACACCAATAACTCAACACGGAAAAGAAAAAATAAAAATATATTTGGGTACGTACTCGACAGTCACTAATTGAATAATAAGTCCAAAAGTAAAATATGTTACGAGTACAATATCATTTTGGGAGTCATTCTTTACATTTGTAATAAAGTTAAAAGTTAAGTGGTAAAATTACCCTAACTTTAGGTTGAAAGTGTCAATATAACCTTGCAATTTCAGAAAGTGCCAAAATAACCTTTGACTCATTTGATTTTTTGTTCGGCTGATTTACAGCCGAATTTTAAGAAAAAAACAATTTTGCCCTTGAATTAAAAAAAAAGTTAAGTGCTAAAATGACTTTGACTTATGCTGAAAGTACCAATATAAACCTGCAATCTTAGAATGTGCCAAAATAACCCTTGGTCATGTTGACTTTTTAGTCAACTATTTTACTGCCGGAATAAAGTGAAAATACCTTTTTGCCCTTATTTTAAATAAAAATAAAAATATGAAATGATGTCCTTACCTTTTACTTTATTTCTCATTTTCTCCTATTTTCCTCTTGCATTTTCTATTCTTCCTCAGACTCTCTTCCCGCCTTCTTCAGCCTGAAGCACAGAAACTGAGGCATTGCCTCATCGCCCTTCATCTCTGCAATCATTCGTTGTTCCTCTTCGGCGTCGTCGTATTTCGTTCCTCGTCTACAAGCGGCCGGTGAATTTCCTTGTTATGTGCCTTTCCCGTCGGCTTCACCCCCTAGGGCATCGTCTTAAATGGTAATCTCTCGATAATATGTGTTGGATATTGCCCCAGTTGTTACCTTTGATTCCCCTTATGGAGTTGGTTTTGTTCATTGTTGAGATTTAGGGGTAAAATGTGACATTGGAGGTGAATTTCCAAGGGGGTTTATAGTTTTTAGAATTTTGCATGTTTTATTGTGATTTCTGGGCTCGTGGAGATGTTAGGGTTTATTTTGCTTGGTTGTGTTAGGGTTGTTTATGGTGTTGAGCAGGGGGCGGCTGGTTGTGAAGTCTTATAATGGATGGGGTTTAGTTTTGTTTCATGTAATGTCAGACACATGAGACGTTTTTTCATAATTTTTGTTGTGTTTTGAATGGTTGTAATGGTAGGTGGTTGCTGTGGATTTACTTTGGTGCATTTTTTGGATGTAGTTGCTGTAATTTGTTGCCTTCCTTGTGGCTCTTGTATGTTGTAGAGACATTAATGTATTAATTTCTCGAATGTCCATTGTGGTGAAATAACCTTCATTTTATTAACTATGTGCTGAAATAACCATGTCTTTATATTGGAAGTGCACATATAACCCTGACTTTATTGACTATGTGATGAAATAACCTGTATAACTCTGAGGGGTATTTTGGGCACAAATTTTTTAAATTTTTGCTAAAGATTATTTTAGTCATTTCTTTTTTTCTCTTTGCTGGAATTTACACGGTCAAGGCCGGATAGATAGAGTTTAGGCATAACGGCACATTTTTTCCAAAAGTTAGGGTTAGACTGACACATACAATAACAAGTTAGGGTGATCTTGACACTTTCTGAGATTGCAGGGTTATATCAACACTTTCAACTTAAAGTCAAGGTTATAAATGTAAATAACCCTAAAGTTAAACTACCAATAAACTAAATTCAGCACCAATAAACTAAATTTAACACTAATAAATTAATTTCAACACCAAATTAACCCAACTAATCGGGAACTTACTAGGGTTAGTTTGGCCTTGTAGTTGACTGCATCCCTAGAACCGATTATCAAAACCAACATGTACTACGTGTTACATGCATATTGTATTAAGTAACCATGATTACTTCTCCACCTTAGTTTGTTTTCTTCATAATCATAAGAAAGAAGTAGTATTATGAACAGCTGCTGAGCCAGATGTGTTAATTGGTGATTAATTTTATATGATTTAACTGTAAATGATAACAACGTTTATCATTACAATAATTGTTTATGATTCATGATTCTGCTTCCACCAAATCATAGTTTAATTTAATGGGCCGAATGAAACTTCAAACACTATCATAATCAGATATGTTATGAATAATTGAATATTACTCCCTTAGACATCAAAATCCTTATCACGGTGTTCAAAAAATATATTTTACAAGTATATATATAATAAAGGAAAATAAAAGTTAATATTTAGAAATTACTTGTTACGATAAATTTAACAATATTATATAATATTATTGTTCATATAGCAATTCAAATATGTTGTCAAGTTTTGATAGATAATAGTGTAAAAAAATTAAGAGCATAAATAGATTTGGGATCTGTTGTTACTATTTCCGTTTTGTTGGATGTGGCACCATAGGTTTATGTGTTTAGATTTAAGTGAATGAAATGAATGGATGAAATTGAATTTAGAAAGAAAAACGTAGAATGTGTGGATGGAATTAAAGTAATCTTGCCATAAATGAAAATAAACCAATCACAAAAAAAAGAGTACATATATATATATATTGCAATTTGCAGACCTATGTATTGATGCATGATGCTTTTTTCTTTGTAGTTAAGTGATTTATATAATTTTACTGTTCTTTAGTTAATATATTGAACAATAACCTCATATTTATAAGAGTCCGTCTCTTGAAATACGGTCTTTACATAAGTCATGGAAAGACTAAGGTTTAAAGTGTAAATTAGAAGAAATTAAGATAAAATTTTCGGGTTGTATGAACCGGGTTATTAAATTTATAACTACTACACGTTGCATGATAAAACTTTAATATTGCAACACAGATCTTTTACCTTTTACTATTATAATTAAACCCCGTCTTTCCATAAGATTAGGGAAAGACCGTCTTTCCCAAGACTTTGCTTTAAAGATATACATAAAAAAATAAAAAAATCAATCATTTAAAATGGTGGGAAAAACGCTAATAACTATTATAATGAGTAAATTAAAATCTAACCTAACCTAGTATTTAGCAATAATTGACTTATTGCAATGAAATCTAAATCACACATCAACAAGACTAATCGTCTGTATTTTTACAAATTTGAAGTCTAGAAACTCAATGAAAACCGTAACATTGCTCTCAGAAATATTAACTCGTTCCCGCAAAAATCATGACCATTTGGCAAAGTAGAGCGTATAATGCATCAATATCATTCTGTTGATCCAAGCACAATATGTGTTGTTCAAATTATAAACTTTTTGAAAAATATAAATAAATGCAATTCAAATAAATGAAACCCCCGACACAGTCTCCTATCTAAATTCTCTCTAAAGAAACACTCCCTCCTCCGAAACAACTAAACCCTAGTTGCTGGGGCGCTGCCGTCGCCGTCGGCGGTTTGGCGCCCCCACATTTTTTTTTATGTTTTGTCCTACCTTCTTAGTTCGTAGTTAGAGGGGCAGATGTCTTTCTCGTTGTTTTCCGGCGACCACCTCCGCTAAGAAACGAACCATACTCTAGTGGAAGGGAACAAGATCCGACGAAGGGTCATCTGGGCTACAAAAGAGTTCTTGGCGAGCTCAACGGAGTTCCGGCAAGGCCAACGATGTCCCGGAGAGGAAGAGGGTGAATCAGACGTGCTCAGATTCGCGAGAATCGATGTTTCGGCGAGTCCGACGGAGCTTTGACAATGCCAGTGACTTCTTGGAAAGGGAAACAGGACAAGATTTGGTCTTTTGCACGACAAATGAGTTTCTGACGAGTCCAGCTGACTTCCGGTGAATTTAATTGAGCTCCGGCCAGGCCAACAACATCCTGGTTAGAGAAGACCGGTATGGTCAACGGTATATGGCGGTTACAACCCCCTTTTGGTTTCTGGCTTCTTATTTCTGTTCTCTTAGTTATATGTACCACTATAACCATACACTTTTGACGAATGTGCTGATATAACTCTATCACTTTTTATAATGTGCTGATATAACCATATCTGTTACGTCGACAATGCAACAACGGTTTAGCGGTGGTTGCGATGGTCTGGCGGTGGTCCGACGATGGTCAAACGGTGGTCCGGTGGTGGTCCGACGGTGGTTCGATGGCGGTCTAACGGCGGTCCGACTAACTATAAAGATAAATTTGTCAACTCAAATTCAGATTTTAACACTAAGAGTATTTGGACATTTTACATACCGTCAACGCCAGATAATGGAAGTCAATGCCGAAAATGGGGTTCTAGAGTTATATTGGCACTTATATTAATTAGTTAGGCTTATTTTTACAATAAAAATTATTTTAGTGTAATATTAACATTTAGTTGGGAAGAGTTATACGGTTATATCCAAAATCTAAATACGAATAAAAATGAAGGGGATATAGAACGGTGGCAAAAAATAGAAAAGGTTTATTTTCTTTGACATCGGTAGGGTTTTACAGAGATTTAGCTGACAATGGACAGCAAGACCGGCAGCAGCAGCACCACCAGCGCTGCCGCCACAGCTCCTCCTCTAACGGCGGAGGCGGCGGCGTGGTTGCAGGAAGGCCTCAACATACTGCTTTCCCGGTGGACAGCCCTTCAGATGGCGGTTCTGAACGAG